>JALBCR010000392.1:0-120000 GCA_030710515.1 Abscondita cerata
TAGTAGCAATGGGGGCATTCAGCAGCAATAACTAGTACATTTTGCAATTACTCTCTGTACATGCAAGTACACGGCGTGTACTTAGTGTAATGCGCGCGCTTGCGGGGTGTGGACGATGTACATGTAGTGCTTTTCAAATACTCGGTGCTTGCTACTTTTTAATTACTCTCGGTACTTGTGGGTGTAATTGGTGCAACCCTTTCACCGCCCCCTTGATGAAGTAAGATGGCTGATGCATGTGCGCTTGCGGGGTGTAGACGATGTACATGTAGTGCTTTTTCAATTACTCTCGGTGCTTGCTACATTTTAATTACTCTCGGTACTTGTGGGGTGTAATTGATGCAACCCTTTTCCGCCCCTTGATGAAGTAAGATGGCTGATGCATGTGCGCTTGCGGGGTGTAAACGATGTACATGTAGTGCTTTTCAATTACTCTCGGTACTTGCTACTTTTTAATTACTCTCGGTACTTGTGGGGTGTAATTGTGCAACCCTTTCGCCGCCCCCTTGATGAAGTAAGATGGCTGATAGTGGGACTCGGCCATTGAGGGTGGCCATCTTTTCGAGTACTTTCATATGAGTGCGATGATTGGATAATTCGCCGCCCCGGTAGGGGTGGAGCGCAGTTAACGGCGATTTTGATTAGAATTGTGGGGTGTGGTCGTCTTTTCGAGTACTTGTTCATATGAGTGCGATGATTGGATAATTCGCCGCCCCCGTAGGGGTGGAGCGTTGTTAAGGTGGTGATTTTGATTAGAATTATGATATATTTGATAATGATATGCAAGATGGCCGTCTATAATTACAAATCGTCGACACCGCCCCGCGTCGCGGTGGGTTTAATTAAGCCGCACTCGAGATTACCGAACAAGTTGGAACAGGGAATTATGTCCTTTTCTAACCAAGCTATCTCTCTCTCTCGATGTGCAGGTGTTGGTTAATTATAAATGCATAGATTGCAACGGGTGGATTTAATTAAGATGAACTAGACAGCTAAACAAGTTGGATCCTGAAATTGCGTTTTCTAACCTGTTTATCTCTCTCTAGTTGTTTGAAAGCCCAGGTGTTCCCTAATTATATATGTGCGGGTGTAAATTACGGATCACGCTTGTGATAAAATAAAATGAAGCGGTCATTAGTTTCTTTCGAGTCTTCGTGGAGGTGATTTCGGTTGTTCTTAGTGTTATGTGCGATAAAATAAGTTGTGATATAAAAATTTTATTCAGCGTGCAAAATCGCGCTCCGTTCCATTAAATTTGGATTCCCCGTCTACGACGATTGGGTTTTGTGGTGGTGGTGTTGAACAGAAAAAATCAATGGATACGTTAAACACAGGAGTCAACAGCAGCAAAACGCTCCGGTGGATTCGAATTCGTCGTCGTCGTCTTCGTGGTCTTTTGCCACGGAATACGACATAACCAACGTCGAGACTTCTCAATTTCAACAACGCTTCGAACGAGAAGCTGGTGAACGCGACCTGCTATAAGCTAGACTATGACGATGAGGGAAAATATATAGAAATCGGGTACAGTACTTATCTGCAACTTACACCGGTAATTAGAATTTGGAACAGCCCAGAGTATAATGGTGTATGCAGTGCAAGTGGTCCACACAATGCGCATTAGCGATCGAGAAAAAACAATGTCCTGCTAACCATTGACGAATGGAAGAAGCTAATGGGGCTCCGCAATCATCTCATGAACGACTTTTCTGCAACTCCGTCGGCGAAGAGTTTAGACAGGAGTTTGTAGATGTTAATGATGGACCCATAGAGTGCATAAGTAAAACTTCTGACATATCTCGCGATGTGAAAATCGTTTACACTACAGAATATCATCCCGATTTGATTGGTTGGAACGCCTGTAGTGATAATGGTTTTGTAAACACAATCACTTTAACCCGTGATTATAAAAATTGCGTTCTAAACAAGTGGGATGTGGATTGCATGTTTGGTTTGAGAGAAATAATTAATTATCGGTTGGAGTTAATGCAATCACACAATCTGGAAGCGTTCTACAACCATGTAATCAAGCGTGTTGCAATCGAGCAGGGAAAGAAGAAAACATTGGATCAATCCAACTACGACGATGATGGCTGGAGTGTTTATGACGCGTATGAAAAACTGTTAAACATTGAATGTAATATTAATTCGCACAATGTATTATGTTTAATGGAAGTTTTATATCGCCGTCCTAGTTTTATTATGTCGTGTGTAGCGGAAAATATGCGCTAGAAACCAAGCATCGATGATGCTTTTTATGTATTTCTTTCATGTATTGTTTTAAATATATGCATATTTGTCTAGTAAATAATTTTTAATCAAGCCTACAAGATAAAAAAATATTCTATGATGTCTGTATAAATATATTTGCATGCTAATTGTCAAGCAAAAGGCGTCATGCTGGCATCAAAGAAGGGTAAAAATGAAGTGCAAACAAGGAACTGGTGTTATAAACAGTCTAATTAACAAACTTCCTGTAGAATTACACCTGCCAGGGTATCAATATTGTGGACCGGGCACAAAGCTACAAAACGGTTGGCCAGGGGCGATGCTGGTATTAATGCCCTAGATTCGCACTGCAAAGCACACGATATCAGCTACAATACCAGCCCTAACGATTTAGCTGCAAGACATCGGCTGATCATTTGCTCCAACAAAAGCTTGGGAGCGATTCAAGTCAAAAGACGCAAGTTTGGGTGAAAGAACAGCTGCTCTAGCAGTTAGTGCGGCTATGCGTGCTAAGCGGTCATTAGGCATGGGTTTGAATAAATCAAAAACTAGAACCATGAAGCGAAAAATAAAGAAACGAAGAGTGAGAGCGTCGTTCAACAAAGTTCACCGTATGATTAAGAATAATACGAAAACTAATTATGTAAACGGCGGCGGAGGCGGTAACCCTATCTCGATGATTAAAAGCCTACGATCAAGCGAAGCTGGCTGTTCGACATTTTGGCGGAAAACGAAACATAGTAATGCCTCGTATCATTCCAATCCCTAAAAGTGGTGGAATATTACCATTTCTAATACCACTATTTGCCGGACTTTCTGCAACTGGAGCGCTCGCTGGTGGTGCCGCTGGAATAGCTAGAGCCGTTAACGATGCGAAAACGCAAAGCAGCGTGCTGAAGAAGCTACTCGACATAACCGCACGATGGAAGCTATAGCCCTGGGGAAGAAAGGTAGCGGCATATACTTGAAGCCATACGGAAAACGTGGCTCTGCATTATATCTAAAACCATACACAAAGACCGGTTCTGCACTATATCTGAAACCACATCGCGGTTCAAAAACTAATAAAGCTTCCCGAAAGAGCGTTAACAGATGTCGATTTGCGAAAGTTAGCTAGAAATGCGCCATACTTTAGAGATGTATTTATGCGCGATAATTTACCAAAAGAGGGACCTGTTGTGAACGAGTCAGCGATTGTAAACCTAGATAGTGTTCGAGGACCAGGAACACATTGGGTGTGTTATAAGAAACGAGGATCGAGAGTATGGTATTATGACAGCTTCGGCAATGTAAAACCACCATCTGAATTAATCAAGTACTTTCGGGGATCGAGATCTACTACAACTACAAAAAGACCAGGAGTTTAATAGTGTAATTTGCGGGCATTTATGTCTTAAATTTCTACATTCGTAAATGTATACAAATTTTGTATAAATAAATAAAATATCTATACACATGTATCATTAATCAGTTACAATGTCGATAACATTCAGTTTGGAAGGTGTTGGTAATACAGCTTCGCATGATTTTATCCACCGATTGAATTAGACGAAAAATACAATCATGTGATTGGTCTGGTCGGATTTTGGGTGTAATTCTATTCGAAATATTAACGACGGCAACGATAAATTATACTATATAGATAGTGATACTGTAAAAATCTGCTAAAGCCTCCATATCCCGCATGGATCATACGAAATAGATGAACTTAACAATTATTTAACAAAACAACTGGTTGCTGATTATCGTACAAAAACAAATTAAGCAAAGAAGAGGGGGATTGGACGACTCCTCTATATTTAAACTGCGGGCAAACAATAATACTCTGAAATGCGAACTTCAGAGTGTTTATGCGATTGACTTTACGCAGCCGGGAAATATCGGTATGCTTGGTTTCGAACCCAAAATACTCAGCCGTAATATTAGCCATAAATCTAGCTTGGATATTCAAATAATAAAACACACCAACATACACGTCGAGTGTAATATTATAAAAGGAGCGTACAGAAACGGGAGAATTGCAAAGACCTTGTACGAAGTGGACATTTCAGTACCACCAGGATATCGTTTGGATAAAAAGCAATACCCAATATTTGGAGCTAAACACCCGCATTATAAGCAATATTAGCATCAGATTAGTCAATCAAAAGGCGAACCGATAGATTTTGGCGGCGACGAGCCTTTCACTGTGAGATTGGAATTGAAGAAAGAATTATGGGGTTAAAATTTAGTAAAAACACTTTCTGTTGTAAACTGCGGCGGCCAGATCTGCGGCTCTAATAAAAAACGCCGATTTCTATAAAAACAAATCATTCGCTGGAGGATCCATTAATAAACAAGCCAACAACAACACATCATCACAGATATTTCGTGCATTATCAAGTAAGAAGAAGAAGAAAAATAAGAGCGTCAGCAATCACTTGACTGTAAAGAAAAACTTTTCTTAAAATCAATCGGTGTTAAGGTGAAACAATAACAGAAAAAGGAAAAAAGATGAGCGAACAATTAAATATTTTCGACGATGCTCATTTCGACGATTCAATCGTTAGATCTGATATTCACACGTACTTGCCTTATGGGTCCAATAGTTATGCGCCATCAGACGAAATCAGAATTGCAATTCAAAGCCAGGATTTGATTACGGCCACCCACGATAGTTTTCTATACATCGAGGGTTATATTACCCGAAAGCAAGCAGACGTCGCAAAACGTGTGATTTAACAAACAATTTTGCTTGTTTCTTGTTTGAAGAGATTCGATATGAATTGGGCGGACATCGCGTGGACGTTAGCAGAAATCCAGGTATCGGGTCGGCAATGAAGGGCTATGCATCGTATGGTGCTGCAGACAAGAAAGCGCTGGCCCACATTGGATGGTCCATTGAATGAGAACACTCTACAAGTGCAATTCAGCGCAAACGATGCTGATTTGGCCAAAAATTCGGGGTTTGTCTGCCTCTGAAGCACATATTCGGATTCGCCGAACATTATAGACAGGTTATCGTGAATATGAAGCAGGAGCTTGTTTTGATCAGATCGAGAACTGATTTGGATTGTTATTATGGGGAGGCCGATGCGACCATAACGCTTTCAAAATTCAATGGAAAGTGCCGCACTTAACACTCAGCGATAGAGCAAAGCTGAAACTGTTCGAGAAGATTAATAGAAACCCTGTAATCACCATACCGTTTCGACAATGGGAATTATATGAATACCCCGCTTTAAAGCAGGTTAAAACTGATACATGGCCGATAAAGACGTCTTCGCAATTAGAGAAACCCGATGGGTTATTGTGGCTTTTCAGAAAAACCAAAGGAGACGCTCAAAAATGGCAAGGCGAGTGTTTTTGACAGCGGCAATATTACAGATATTAGATTACATCTTAATTCTGAGAGATATCCGTATGAATCCATGAATTTGGATTTTGGCACAAACAAGTATGCATTGGCGTATAGGAATTACATTAACTTTCAACGAGACTATTACGATCGAAACGAATGCAATATTGTTGGAGGGTGCGCCGGTTCGAATGTCACATCAACAATCTCCATTCCCACATTCGACTATCAACAATTTAAAATTGCCCTGTCTTTATAATCGACTGTGCCAACCAGAACGAGAACTTGAAGAATTCTACCGTGGACGTTAAACTGGAATTAGAATCCGCAGCAAACTTTGAAAACAATATGGGCGCATACTGTCTAATAATCCACGATGCCCTTATCCAATACAACCCGATAACTGGTGAAGTCAAAAGATGTAATACGATCAATATGCAAGAAAACGAAAAGAAGACAAAAATATTCATATACACTCGATGTAATTTTTGATAAATAAATAAAGTGCATGTACTTCTAAAATATCTTTAGTATGATTTAAACCCCCGATAAGGTCGAATCGAGAAAAATGAAAATTGTGACTCAAAAGTATAGATTACCAGTGCATAATAATGAATTAATGATGTTATGCAATAGCGACGTCAAACAAAGTAAACATGGTGTCTTACTACCGAATACAGTAAGAGCAATCATCGCGGGGCCGTCAAATTCGGGAAAAACTAACGCGATGTTCAGTCTTTTAACTGAAGCAAACGGTCTGAAATTTAAAAACGTTTACGTCTACTCCAAATCACTAAACCAAGATAAATACAAGCTGTTGTATGAGATTTTAACTGCGATGCCCGAAATAGGTTATTATACGTTCAGTGATAATGAAAATATTATGCCTCCTAACGACGCAAAACCCGACTCTGTATTTATTTTTGACGATATCGCGCTAGAGAAGCAGGATAATATTAGGGCATACTTCAGCATGGGACGTCATAACTCGATAGACTGTTTTTATTTGGGGCAAACGTATAGCAGGATTCCCAAACAACTGATACGAGATAACGCAAATGTTGTTATCCTTTTCCAGCAGGATGAGATGAATCTGAAACACGTGTACGATGATCACGTTAGTCCTACAATTAGCATGCAGGTTTTAAAGAAATGTGTGGTGAGTGCTGGACTACGCCGCATGGTTTTCTAATGATTAACAAAGACGCAGTTGATATAAACGGAGGACGTTATCGAAAGGGTTTCGACGAGTTTATATTACCTTAAGAACCGCAAGAATCTGTTTAGTTTCCATCATATGCTCGTGGGTAAAATGGGTCAGATATATAGCAAGCAATTATGCGGAGTTATAGATAAAAAAAGTGCGATTTTCTACAATTGTAACTATCGAACATGCTCACATGTCATTGGAACATAAACAGGCTCGTAAAGGACACTGGCATTTTTATGCAATCGATCGAGCGAGGTTTGAAAAAGAATAAATCAGTGCGATGTTATACTAGCACCAATTCTCGATATAAAACACGCGAAAACATATGAATCAGAACCATCGTAGTTGTGCAAATTTAGAAAATAATATATATTATGTGTGGATTTGATTAGTCCTCATAGTTAACAAACGCGTCACACGGTGTGAGTTAGAACAATGGATTCCAAAGAAATAAATTTAAAAAATAAGATACAGCAAGTTCGAGAATCGATTAGAAAAAATACAACGCTCTTAAACGTCAACGTTTGGACGCAGGAAAAGCATTTGTGGATACATATAAACCGATAATAACACCACTAACTAATATAGAGTCGACAATTAATTCGAAAAATGCTGACGGAAAGACCAAAAACTTGAATGGCGAAGCAGACATCAAAGAAATCGAAACAGTTGCGGGTGCGTCGGATTCTTCTTCGAATGTCGAGTTACCTACGTCGCGTTATGAATTAGAGATCGTATACGAATTTACTAGAACGTCAGCACCATCCATTACCACAAAAATATATGGAAATGTTAATGAGCGATACGCGAGGTGATAAAGTTGACTTTATGTATGGGGTTCATTACGACGCTGATAACAATAAATGGGTTATTGGAGATTCTGTTGTCAATATTCGCGATAAGGATCTTATTATTAATGGGCGTTTGTATAAAGGCACGCCTGGCTTGTACGAGCTGATATTTATGAAAAAACCAGATAGAAAGCTGATTCACAAATCAGATGAACTTAAGTATGTAAGCATTCTTTATGATACAAATGTTTATAGAAGAGCGTATAACCCCGACGCTCCGATTAGAGCAAACAGAAGCATAAAATATACTGACACAATCAAGCCATTATTACGCAATCAACAAACACAAAAAGCAGTCTCGTCGTGTGCGAAATGATAAAGATAGCAGCGACGATGATAGTGACGGATCTTTATCGTATCATTCATCGTCAAGCGGTGCGGCGGGGCGAGGTTTGTTTAAGAAATTCAGAAATAAACCCGTAGAGTATAGATACTGGAACAACATCCATGAGTTACTGGACGAATTACAAGTTTTGTGGGAGAGAAGACTGCCGGGAACAGCGGTGTTAGAAACGAAATAATATCAATTTTAGAAGAATTATATGAAGACGGCCACATCGAAAACATGCCTTATACTATATAACAACGTTCGTGCTGTGTTTTATAATTAATACTCGAGTGATACCCGAAACAATAATGACGTCTATAGACAAATTTGGCCGCTTGCATAGCAATGCAGCAATTGCTCAAACACATTAATCGAGCCTCTAATAGCAAAAATTAATGCTATACAAAAACAGTGAACGGAGAAATCGCTACTCTTTTAACTGCGCTACCGGGCTATGTCAAAGCGAAAATGGATGCTGCATTCAAAGAGTTGTTTAATGAAAATCCGCTTCTGAGAAAAGCTAATCTATCAAATCGTTTGCTACACATACACGAACGCATAGAGGAACTTGCGACATCGTCAACAGCTTCACCCATCTTGCGGGCAATGGAGAAGCTCAACAATCGTATTGTAGAACTTGATTTGACGGCGTCGGTGATAGGACAAATTCTGGTGTATTTAATGGAACATCTTAAACAAAAAAATTGTTACAATCAACACCTACCCTAGAGACGTTTATAAAGACGTCTGAGGAGATACAAACTAAACATAAAGCGTCGCTTTAACATGTCTGTTGATAAATTTGGACGCCCGTTATCGGCCTCGATGGCGCCGGCGAGTGTGACATCTCTACGAGGCCCTCCAGGTGTTGGTTTTAAAATAACGCCAGACAACAACTACGACATGGAAAATAGAAGACTAATTAACATCGCAGACCCTCTCGATTTACATAACGCAATCAATTTAAAAACTTATTTGGAAGATAAATATTTTTTAACGAAATGCAACTGAAAAACGTCGGATATCCGCAAATCGAAACCGATGGCGCAAATAAGGAATACGTGGACGCTACAAGTCGCGAACTTCAAAGATCAATTGACGCTTTTCAAAATCAACTGACGCTTATGCGAATACTATATACGCCGAATTAAAATTAGCGATTAATAAAATTAATGATATTCAGCAAACGAACGCTAAAGACATCAACGAAATTATTCAAAAGTGATCCCCGATAAAGTAAAAACATCAGTGAACGACGTTACGCTAGATATGTTTAAACAATCAATTCAAGACAATCCGTATGTAAACGGGCGATATCTGAACGAATTAAAAGCTGATATCAAAACATTAAATGCCCGTCTAGATTCCAACGTTAAATCTAGAGATGATTCTATACGTGATTTAAGATCAGATTTGAACAAAATGAATAGTCTGTTACAAAATTTAAGAGAGAACGCAAGCGCAACACACCGATAACATGTCAAAGGAACAAGTTGTGAATGAATTACATAAGCCCGCTAGAAGAAATTTCAGACGCCGAAAAGTCATTATTAGAGGATTCGACGACACGTGGGAATTAGATTTGGCGGAGTTCCAACCGTTTTCGCGCACTAATAAAGGGTTTCGATACATCTTGGTTGTTATCGACCGTTTTTCGAAATATTTATGGATGCGTTCTGTAAAATCCAAACGTGGTGAAGAAATTACTAAGGCGTTGTCTGACATTTTCCGTAATTCGAGGCGCGCACCAAAAATATACAAACCGATGCCGGAAAAGAGTTTTACAATAGTACGTTTTCGAAACTCATGGATAAGAAAAAAATTAATCATTATTCAACGTATTCTACAAAAAGGCAACTATAGCCGAACGCGTGATACGAACCATAAAAACCGACTCTATAAATTATTTAGTCTGCAAGGCAATTATCGATGGTATAATTTAATTGACGGTGTTGCCAGAGACTATAATGATACGAGGCATAGAACAATTGGTATGAAGCCACGCAACGTAACATCAAAAACAGACTTAACCCACGTATTTGGTCGCATAAAATTGTACTTGAACAAACCACGTTATGCCACAGGAGACATCGTACGAATCTCTAAACATAAAGGTGTATTTTCAAAAGGGTACAATCATAATTGGACTAGCGAGTTATTCAAAATCGCCAAAGTCCAAGTTACAAATCCTGTTACATATTTGCTTGAGGATATGTACGGTGACCCGATTCGCGGAGGTTTTTACCAAGAAGAAATTATGAAAACTAGACACCCCGATGTTTATCTAATCGAAAAAGTATTAAAACGGCGCGGTAACCGACTTTATGTTAGCTGGCTCGGACACAAAGAAAACAGCTGGATCAATACCGAGGATGTTTTATAAGCGCTAAATACTTACTTATATGAATGTAATAGAAAGATCTGTAAATAAAAAACAAAAAAAAAATATTTGCATCTATTTATTTAAAAAAATCGCGCGCGAGTGTAAACACAATTAACAAATTATATCTAAAATACATTTTGAAACACACGTGTACATAGAATTAAAAATTATTCAAATTCACACTAATTGATACACATAAAACTTATTACTTACACACATATTTTTTAGCCACACAAGCTAATAAAACAAAAACACGCTATTGGTAATTTGAAAGCGTTTTATGAAGACCTACAAATTTTTAAAACACGCTAGTTCGCATCGAGATAAAATTGTTTGAATTCAAACTAATCAAAATTCATAAAACGCATTCTACTTATTTTTAAACATATAAAACTTAAAAATATTGGTTACAATGTAACTTATTTCTAACAGCAAAATTTTGCCTATAATTAAACAAGCAAGAGCAACTTAAGATAGATCGTGATTTTAGTTACATAATAAATAGGAATATGACAATGACAATAATTTAATTACGGATCAGATATTATCATGCAGCTATTTCGATATCGACCAATGTCCCCATGCTAGCGTATTAATCCCGTCTGATTGAACAAAACGTTTATTATCAGCACCAGACAAAGCGATTTTATTTTGACGTATGCTAAAGATGTCATGCTTGTATGTTCGGATCATGTTCTGTTCTCGTACAAATGTCACATTTTCTGTCAAACACATTAAGTAATCATCAAATGAAATGTTATTTTGAACAACCCTCTCTAAAACACCTTTAGCTTTTTTTACTGTTTTTACGTTATTGATTGCACTGTGTTCGTCGATATTTGAATGTTGTATTTTGAAACTATATAATTTGGATTTCAATCCAATAAATTCCGTCATTATTCTACCCGCATTTTCATCTTTCATCAAGCCAACAACTTTTTATTACGTCTAGTGATACCGAAAACGTTATTTTCTACATATTCGCTCGTGTCAAAAAGATGCGAATCTACTTTCATAACGTCATATATATTATCTGTAAGATTATAAATCAGACTATCGGTGTCTGTATACAACAACTTGCAATTATTGCGACCAAATTTTCTCATCATATATTCATAGTGGAAGCTATATAGGGAATTTTAGAAATATCTAATATAACCATACCTACATAAATTGGTTTATTAATAAACACTTCTGTTTTGTTCATCTCAATTGCTACAGTGTTATTATCAAAGATTGTTCTACTATGAAAATTTGGTTGATTTATGTAATGACGCGCTCCGAAGC
This sequence comes from Abscondita cerata, assembly GCA_030710515.1. NCBI lineage: Eukaryota > Metazoa > Arthropoda > Insecta > Coleoptera > Lampyridae > Abscondita > Abscondita cerata. Next base: position 11,626 of record JALBCR010000392.1, read on the forward strand.
GTCCACCCCATCGTTGGACTATTTTTACGTTTTTGTGTTTTCTAACGTTTTCCATGCTTTTACCAAAAACCGCATTATTTAAAAGTTTGTACAGATTCTTTTCAAAGTCGTTTTGAGAATTCATTCTTAATCGCGTATTTAAATCTATATATGGCTTGAGCCAAGCGGATTGTTTAAATGAGAGAATTCTGTGAATTTGTTTTAAGATCATACCGTGGTTTAAACATTGCTGTAAATTTCTGTAATGAATTATATAGCGGGTTTTGTTATGCAATGTAGCTAACAATTTTTTTGTTTGCAATTTGGCGGAAATTTATGTTCTGGACAAAAGGGCAAATGATTGTGTGAATCGTGTATTTTTCGGGATAATCCAGATCAACTTCCAAAATATAACCTACGTGCGAGTCGGGGCGAATATTAAACAGGTCAAAATTAATAATTTCGTTGTTATTTAACCAATTAAAATCTCCCGTAGGCAAGCAACTGCTCATTCCCGTAGAGTAAAGGTTATTAAAATCGTAATACATCAAGTATGCGTCAGGCATTGCCGAGTTATAATTATTTAAATATTTATTATTGGCTTTACTATACCGCACGGAACATTGCGAAAGTCCTCCTCTTATACCTCTCTATAAACATTAAAATGTCGACGTCTGATAGCAATTCTAATTCAATTTTAGTATACCTCATCATGGCTTCCCAAGCATATGCAGGAAGGCTAATATAATATGCGGGATCAATCGCGTATGTTGAAATGCATCGATGCCTAAAATTTTGAAACACATCCGCCAACAAAAGAACATCGCATTTTAAATATAAATCTACATATTCACCTAAATTTTTAAATTGAATGTCTTCCATACTGTTTCCGCGTGTTTGTAATCAGAATCGGAAATGTTTGTGTTTGTTAACTTATCAAAAAATCGTCTTTACTCGGCAGCGCAACAATATCCGTCAATTTTTCATAACAATCTAAATAACTGTAACACATAACGCCTTTTCTCGAAACCAAATTAAATTCATTTTCATTCAAATCTGAAAATTGGGTTTTGAAATACAGAGCTGGTTTATATGCAAATATGAAGCCAATTTTTCTAAAGAACTATTCAAAAACCTAAATGAATCGATAAATCTAAATTTCATGTTGTTTTCGAAGCTTGCTTCAAATCCTATATATTTCTCTTTAGTTAAGGGCACAACGTAAATATTCTTGCATTTTTTAATTAGCTTTCTGATAAATATATGACCGTCGTAATTCGTTAAAGAGTGAAAAACTACAGATATCACTTTTTTAGCTTGTAATTTAGATTACAATCTTGATGCGCGGCCGTTTTATAAGATCCCAGTATGTGGTCGTGGTCGCGAACTTTGATATCATTTAATCGAAACGTTTTTCCGCATATTCCACAGTTTGTTGCACGTTCAAATTCTAATTTTTCCGCGTCTGTTAGAGGCAACATGGGGACAACTTTGTCGAAATATTTTTAGAAAATGTGTTCGATATTTGAATTAATTCGTCTATAAACCACTCGTCGCAATCTAACCCCGTGTATTGCCTGTAGTAAGACACGCTGCTATCGAAAGCACAGTGCAAATAATAACCTACACTAAAGGGTTGATGATATTGAAACTTGTCAATTAAAGAAGCGCTATCGTCATCATTTCGTTTTATTAAAAGGCATTCAAAATCCGCATATATAATAAAAGGTAATAACATTTGATTCGCATAATTTTTAAACACAACTGTTGATCCTTTTTTGGCATGATAACTTTACATTTGTTTAAATTTATACATTCTAATTTATGTTTTTCCAAACGTTCAGAGCTAGAGAAATAATTTAAGCAGCGCTCGCATAAATAAATCGCGTGATGGTGTTTTGTGACTTGCGATCTAACAAGCCGCGATAAATGCTTGATTAGACAGTAATGAAATTTAATTCGGGACTTACTACTATTGGTGGAATCGATTTCATCTCGAGTTGTACTGAAATCACCACCTGCGGAGCGTCTGCATACAACGTTGTCTAAGTCGTCGGCTTCGAAATCTTGTTCACCGTCGTTGGCGTCCTCATCGCTGCTATCGGCTTCTACCTCGTATCGATCCTGTATCATCAGCAGGTTGACATGGTTAGGCTTCACGTTTGATGTAAGATACGTGGGCACCGTGATAAACTTTCCATTCTTCTTCTTTTGGAGCATGTACACATTGATTGAAATATTACTATTTTGACGTTCAAATTTCGGGATTTGAACCAATGTCATGGGCTGGTTGATGCCTGCTAGGTTTAATTTTTCACTATAATGCGGATACGATGTAACACGATTGATGTTTATTTTGTTGAGAGGTGGCCACAGCGCCGCTATTATACACCAAAAGAAGCACCCATTGTCCTTGTTTTGGATGTTAATTACAGCATGTTTGAGTGCTATTTCTCGAGGCAGAGGCAAATAAGAGGATGCATGTAGAACGTCGCCACATTTGTTGATATTGACACCCAAGGATACGATGCGACAAAGTGCCCACCCGGAGTCTTTTTCGTCAAAATTTTCCATTTTTTCATCAGAGATTGCACGACATTTTCAGCAAACCACACGCCAAAACCGCTTTTATTCAGTGTTTCGTTGTCTTCGTTCATCATTAACAAATAATTTTTAGTTGAAAAGTGTTTGACGTCGCGCGTTTCACCACCGTCTATTGAATTCTTAAGAAACTCACCAGATAACACAAAGTTTATTTTATATTTTGTTTCTTTTTCGAATTAATCGGATTATTCTCAACCAGATCGCTTCAAGACAGTCAGAAAAAATGATTCGACGAATTTATGGGTTAAATTCAGAACGATGCTTGTTCTAATTCTACACGAAAAGGCTGACTCTGTATCAATCCAGCGGATTCTGCTAGACCGGTTCTTCTTTGACGGCTTTTTCTTCTTTTTAACTCGCATAATAAAGTTTTATATAGCAGTAAATTCGAAATAAACGTTTGAATAACATATCTTGATGTATTTACCAGAACACTATTCTTTTGCACTTTTGATGCCAAGCGAACGTATTTAGATATTAATTTTAAAAACACATCGATTTTTCTTTCACACTTTTTTTAACCAATAAATTGTAAGAATATTTTATTTTATCGATGACCCCCGTTGTTAAATTATTTAACGACATTTAATGCTAAATTTTCTCTATCAAAATTAATATATCACATTTATTATGTAACTAAATTGCACTATATTTTATGCCCGCACGCGATCTTGAATGGATGGTGTGTGTTACTGGTCAAACACGAACTGGAGCTGGTCGACGGTCACACCTGTATGTAGTTTTTTGTACCCACCCTCTTAATAGCTATTGGCTTTTTGTTAAAACTATCAATAATATCGTTGCTAAAATGCGTTACAAGCCTTTTAGGCAGGTAGTAGAAGTACTCTTTGATATAGACTATTACGCAGCGTCCATATTTACCTTCGAAAGAACGAATCTTGTCAATTACATATTCTTTATTCAACTCTAGGTCTTTAATTAAACCCTTTGTATGAAGCTCGCATTTGGCTACTTTATTAATATTATCAATCATCGACAACGCGCACATCGGTGACGGAGTCGAGCTTGATGATTCTGACATCGTTGTGAATAATTTAATACAGACAGTGTTGATATACCCTAATTCCCACCACTAAAAACTCTCTTGGTTTTACTGATTTAAACAGCTTTAATATCGAATTATGACAGCCGGGGTTTTTTTCATTTCTGTTCGAATTCTTTCATTATAAATTGGGATTAATAAATAACTATGTGAGTTTAACGAGAAGTTGACTGTTTTTCTAACCAACGCAGCCAATCATTATTATTTAAGCACGATTCGCTAAAATTATTCTTTGCGTTGTTTTACGAGTCGTTTATTGATATGATACCGCTTCACACACCAAAATTGCGCGACCCACATTAACTGAAACATGTACCTACATAAAAAGTTGATTTACTTGAATTATAATTAAGAAAACATTTTTGGTTTGTTAACACAACGTAAATGTGCTTTGAAGATAATAATTTTAGGTTTACACATAAAATATTTGTATCGGGATAAGTTATAATTTATCAAATTAAAATCTAGCTGTTACCTATATATATATTTAAATAACACACCCATTTTCTTCTAATGAATAATAAAATTTAATTAGAATAATTATTGGTTTTAGAATATTTCACACGGCCTTTTTGGAGACCACCAGCGTTGGTTTTTGTTACATCACACAAAACACTAAATCAGGGAATAGCCATTTGTTGGGTTGCATCTGCGTCTCGTGTTATAGAAATTTTGTTGATATCGCTAAGAGTCAGTTTAAATATACGAGCTTTTTATCTACTATACCCAAAGACGATCCATATAATAATTTACTATTGTGTACAACCAACACGACTGATGCTATCAAAGAATACACATTTTGATGGCGTATTTTTTCTCAAGCGTCGCATGCAACGGCCAAAGCCACCCATATAGTGATAATTTACACAATCAGCTATTGTGAGACGCCACCACAGTGAACAATATATCTCAGCTATAAATGATTTTCGGGCCCACCCATGCTTAATCAGTCAAGCTAGAGAAGGCTTAAAATTAACTAAAGTTCTAATGAACAATTAAGCTCATGCGTTTTACTTCCGAATTAATACAAATTATTATATATTTAATTGTATAGTTAAATCGATTACGATTAATATTTTTGACTGTGATTTTCGTTTTCTTCAGCTTTTATCTGCAACAGTCAAAGTCACCCGCATAATGATAATTTATGTGATCAATTATTGCGGACCACCGCCGCAGTGAATAATATATCGGTGTTATAAATGTTTTTCGCCCACCCACGTTTTATCAAACAAGCTAGAGAAGGCTTAAAATTAACTAAAGTCCTAATGGGTAATTAAGCTCATGTGTTTTACTTCTGAAATAGTACAAATTATTAGATATTTAATTGTCTAGTTAAATCGATTTCAATTAATATTTTTGCTTATGATTTTCGTTTTTCTTCAGCTTTTATCTGCAACAGTCATAGCCACCCGTATAATGATAATTTACGTGATCAACTATTGTGGACCGCCCGCCGCAGTGAGCAATATATCAGTGCTATAAATGTTTTTTCGCCCACCCACGTTTTATCTGAGATTCAAAGAAAAATATATTATAAAGACTTTGGTGGTCAACTAAACACCCACATAGCGCTCTTTTGCACATTTTCACAGCTGTCAGGTGGTTTCGCAATTATTTAAATTCAAAATCAGTTTCATAATATAACAATTTTGTTGTTATAACTGATTCTAAAAAATCGGTTTCGACCAGACATTTTTTTCTTGTAGTTTTTATGATTTCTAAACAATCACTAATGTGTTTACGCTATATGCGGTATAATGTAATGTTATAAATCTATTGTATTGTGTTTTTTAAAATTATGCTATATTACAATAAAACAAATTACAATAAGAGAGATGTTGATTCGCCCCCAATACAGTTTTACAACAACCAATCGCAATATTTTCTCGCCACAAACTTAAGGGCGGGTTCGCTGTTGTTGAGAAGGAAGTATCACCGTCTTTTTTGCGTATAAAATCTTGCACGCAATCCAGTATCATAATTAATTTAAAAATGTCTGGTGGACGAAAGTTTGTCGATAAAAAAATCGTGTTTTGCCCCGTTAATAGTGGTCACGTGTTAACAATTAATAAACTGGGCGAACATTTGAGATTGTGCCACCCCGCCGAAAAGATAGGACACAGGAATTTCATGAACAAAACGTAAGTAACGCATCTTTGATAAAATTATTACTATTTAATTTTTATACGATGTAGGGCGGGGATTTCGACAAACAGAAGTCCACCAGACGGCGGCTTCAGGAAAAGCTGCAACGGCGGAAGGAGGCGGCAAAATTGGTAATATCATAAATCACTATTATTTTGTAAATTTAAAGAAACATTTAAACATGAGAATTGATTTTGTGTATACATATTTAATTTTTACTTAACTTTAAATTAAAATACGATTTTTATATAGCAACAAGATGCCGAAGCAGATAGAACATCGCCGCCTCCTGAGACAACTGCAGCACTTGGGGCCGCCAACTAGCTTTTAAAAATTATTTATTTTATTTTTATTTTATTTTATTGTACTTTTATTTATTTTTTTAAATATATGATTAAAACTTTTTATATTTATTTTGAAACACAAAACAATTTAAGGATGATTTAAAATAAGTTGGTGAAGACGAGAGAGATAAACAGGTTAGAAAAAGACGCAATTTCAGGATCCAACTTGTTTAGCTGTCTAGTTCATCTTAATGAAATCCACCCGTTGCAATCTATGCATTTATAATTAACCAACACCTGCACATCGAGAGAGAGAGATAGCTTGGTTAGAAAAGGACATAATTCCCTGTTCCAACTTGTTCGGTAATCTCGAGTGCGGCTTAATTAAACCCACCCGCGACGCGGGGCGGTGTCGACGATTTGTAATTATAGACGGCCATCTTGCATATCATTATCAAATATATCATAATTCTAATCAAAATCACCACCTTAACAACGCTCCACCCCTACCGGGGGCGGCGAATTATCCAATCATCGCACTCATATGAACAAGTACTCGAAAAGACGACCACACCCCACAATTCTAATCAAAAATCGCCGCCTTAACTGCGCTCCACCCCCTACCGGGGGGCGGCGAATTATCCAATCATCGCACTCATATGAACAAGTACTCGAAAAGATGGCCACCCTCAATGGCCGAGTCCCACTATCAGCCATCTTACTTCATCAAGGGGGGCGGCGAAAAGGGTTGCAGCAATTACACCCCACAAGTACCAAGAGTAATTAAAAATGTAGCAAGTACCGAGAGTAATCGAAAAAGCACTACATATACATCGTTTACACCCCGCAAGCGCACATGCATCAGCCATCTTACTTCATCAAGGGGGCGGTGAAAAGGGTTGCACCAATTACACCCCACAAGTACCGAGAGTAATTAAAAAGTAGCAAGCACCGAGAGTAATTGAAAAAGCACTACATGTACATCGTCTACACCCCGCAAGCGCGCGCAATTACACTAAGTACACGCCGTGTACTTGCATGTACAGAGAGTAATTGCAAAATGTACTAGTTATTGCTGCTGAATGCCCCCATTGCTACTACTTGAATAAAAATGCATTTCGTAGGTGGTTAACATATTCGTTTCTAAAACTATGAGTAAATCGGTGGCCTCAAGATGTTACCCCCACTGTTACCGTCGTTGATTGTATTGCAGAGTGTGAACAGTTTTCCCGGCGGCTACTGGTAGGATGGACTAAAGTTGATCCGATTTAACATTAAAAACGAAACTGATGACATGATACCCAGACACGTGATCTTTAAGCATTGTGATAACCACACCAACTCTAGCGTTGAGTCATAGCATAATGAACATATCAGTACCTACTGTATCGTAGTCTACTAAACAAACACGCAAATAGGCGTCACTTGGTTGTAATACTGGTGGAAAGACAATCCCTCCCCTCCAAAATTTATACTCATCTCCACCAACTTATTCTAGTAAATCAATTTATTCAGAAAGGATTGTAAATAAATTGAACGTTGATTATACTTTTTAAAAAAACAGAGTTAGATTAACATTTTGTTTAGTTTATGTAAAGAAATAAAATTATATTTAAATATGTGCCACTGCGTTCTAAAGCGAATAAAATGAAGGTCAAATTTATTTTAAAGGCGTTGTTTGAAAGATTCACTACTGTCTGTTCATTATGCTCCCGTTGTGTTGTGTCGCCTGTTGTGAAACCTCACCTTCGGTTTACTTCAGTGATTGTTATCTTTTATTATTTTGGTGATATTTGTTTCTAATAAAGGTGAAACTTATTTCAAAAGTTTTTTAAATTTTGGAATAAATTTTTGAACTGTAATTTTGTAATCAGTCTTCATAAAACTCGAAGCTTTGATAGAACGTCAAATCAACTTCTGTTTCTTTTTTGAAATATTTAATAACATAATCTGAATTATTTCGACCATTTTTCTTCTCACTAATTGTTTCTTACCATTGTTGTGTGTTGAATTTTATCTATGCGCTGGTTTCCATGAGTGCTACTAATGTATAGCATCCAGCATAGTGTCAGCAATCTAACTAAAGACCTTATAAATTTTACTCACGTCCTTACTTCTTGATAAACTAAGTCGAAGGTTTCAGGGGAGTCAGGAAAAACTATATCAAATTTCAAATTCAATAAACGTCAAATTTAACTTACTGATAGGAAAAAAGTCAAGAACTTTTTAATTTACTAACTTAGGTCCTGGAGGTCTTTTCACCTCCAGTAAATTTTATTGGTCGGTTAATCACCTTGGAAATGCAAGTTTCTAAAAATTTGATTGGCCCAATACTGTGTACCCATAGTAGTTAATCGACTGATAAACCTAACTGGAAGTGAAAAGGATAGATCTAAACTTCGATACTAATAAATAATATAATATATTAATAATTTAAGACCAGGTTCAAGATGATCCGTATATCGTTTTGATATGTGTTCGTTTTGTTCCTTGAAAGTATTTACAAATCATTTTGGAAACGGCCCATAACACTTTTTTGTTGTTTTTTTTTTTTTTTGTTTTTTTTTTTTACCTTTATAGCTATTTATTGTATATGTGTTTTAGTAGGCAGATTATCCACGCAAGAATTTTTAATCGCGAGAACGAAGTTCGAGCGTTTAATTTTCTTAAGGGGATAATATGCCACTAAAACACGAATGCAATACAAGATTTTATCCACAATCAAACCAATTTAATTGAAAATAAGTAATCTGACAGTTCTAAAATTTCAATGTAATAGCAAATATTAGAAAATTTAGTGAAACTTTGGGCGGCTTTGCATTATTAGTTGCTAGGATGCTTGTTTATTAAAACAATATTTGTGAAAAAATTAGAAATCGTTTGTGTGCGTCGTTTTGAAAAATGTCAGAAAGTGATTCTTTGCCGGTAGAAATTAAAGCAGAAGCTGAAGAAGTAACCCTGCAACTGTTGCCAGCCAAATCTAAAGATGCATACATAAAAGAATTTGCTACCTTTAATGAATGGAGAGAGAAAAGAGGTGCAAACATCATAAACGAGGACGTCCTGTTGGCTTATTTTTTAAATGTAAGAAGCAAGTTTGCCTCCTCGTCGATGTGGACGAAATATTCAATGTTAAGAGCAACTTTGAATGTGCATAGAAATATTGACATATCAAAATACGGCAAATTAATTGCTTATCTCAAGAGCCAATCAAAAACTACAAGGCAAAGAAGGCAAAAGTGCTTGAGAGGGGACACATCGAACAATTTTGAAAACAGCATCTGATGAAAAGTACTTAATGATGAAGGTACAACCAATTTTCTTTTCTTTTGTATTGGTATCTTAATTATTTTAAATATTTCTAGGTTGCTGTCATAATGGGTGTTTGTGGAGGTTTACGATGCAATGAACTGGTAAACTTAAATATTGAACATGTGAAAGATAAAGGATCTTTTATCTACGTGTCCATCCCAGAAACAAAGACCAATATGTCAAGAAGTTTCACTGTATTAGACGAAGGATTCTCTGTTAATGTTATGGAGATATGCAAGAAATACATACGCCTACGTCCTAAAAGTACTATTTCGCAGGGAAGATTTTTTTTGCGATATATAAATTCAAAATGCACCGTGCAACCTGTGGGAATTAACACTATTTCCAGAATCCCCTCACAGATTGCTTCTTTCTTAAAACTTCTAGACGCTAAATCCTACACGGGCCATAGTATGCGCCGTTCTTCGGCGACTCTGTTGGCTAATGCTGGTGGTGATATTCTCACTCTTAAGAGGCACGGAGCGTGGAGGTCATCTAGTGTTGTTGAGGGTATATAGAAGAAAGCGAGTCAAATAAAATCGATATTGCTAGAAAAATTCAAGGAAAATCCAGCACAATGCAAGAGATCTCCGCGATGCAGTCTTCCTCAAACGTGGTTTGTGTAAATGTAAATCCTGATATTGCAAATAAGTTTACTTTTGATGTTAACGTGAATGTTAATATTAATGTTAATAAATAATTACTAAATTTTCTGCAAATTTTTCTTGAATTTTATATATTACAAAACACTAATGTTTTATGGAATATAAAACACTAGTGTTTTATAGGTGTTATAATACGTTTCATAACGGCATAATAATAGCTCTATAATATGGTGATTGTGAATAAAATTTATAAATAACCTGCGAACATGTTCCGATTCACTTCGTACATTTTGTGCAAATTTTTATCAATCGGATATTTCCTACGACAACGTAAGTGCATCTTTTTTGTTTAAACTTTTAAGTCAAAATATGTCAATCACACCAACCGATTCAGAATTTTCTTCTCATTCGATTCTACTTTTTACATTTTTTAATTTCTTATTTATCTTTGCAACAGTTCGCAAATTGTGTAGGTACTTACGAGGATGTATTGATATCTAGTTAGCCTTGCATAAACAATATATTGCGTTACCATAGCAACGAACAATAACTTATTAGAAGTGTCAGTGTAAAGTTTGACGTCAAAAAAGTAAACCAGAGTCACGCAATAAATTAAATGAAAAAGATGTCCACCGAAATTGTGAAAATCGAAAAATTGGAGTATCGAGCCATCATGAAGTACCTGTATTTAAAAGGGTTAAGAGGTAAGCAGATTTACGAAGATATGCTTAATACCCATGGTGATCAATGTCCTTCGTATGCGACCGTCAAAATTGGAATGCAAGCTTCAAAAGAGGTAAATTTTCCATTGAAGATGATGACCGATCGGGAAGGCCAGTTTCTGTGTCAGTCCCCGAAAATATCGATGCAGTTCATGACATGATTTTATCAGACCGTCGAATTGGGCTAAAACGGATATCTGAAGCACTGAATATTTCATACGAACGCGTTCATCATATGGTTCACGTCAATTTGGACATGAGAAAAATTGCTGCAAAATGGATCCCCAAATGTTTGAATGTTGACCAAAAGCGTGCAAGGGTAGAAGCATCGCGTTCGATCTGTGCTCGATTTGAAAACGATGTAGACTTCTTAAACCGAATTGTTACTATGGATGAGACTTGGGTACATTTCTACGATCCAGAAACAAAGCAACAATCGATGGAATGGCGACACTCTGGTTCTCCAAGACCTAAGAAGTTTCGTGTCCAAAATCTGCTGGAAAAGTTCTTGCTTCAGTTTTTGGGATTGCCATGGAGTAATCATGATTGATTTTTGGATAAGGGTAGAACAATAACTGGAGATTACTATTCGACATTACTGACCACTCTACGGGAAAATATTAAAGAGAAAAGACGCGGAAAGCTATCCAAAGGTGTTTTGTTTTTGCAGGACAACGCCCTGCACACAAATCTCATGTTGCCATGCAAAAATTCGTGATTTAGGGTTTGAATTACTAGAACACCCCCTTATTCACCCGATTTGGCTCCGTCCGACTATCACCTCTTTCCTCAACTGAAAAAAAGTTTAAAAGGTCGTACATTTTCTTCCAACAAGGAGGTAATAGAAGCTGTGGAGGTCTGGTTTGCAGAGCAAGAAGAAAAATTTTTTGAAAGGTCTAGAGACGTTGCAGGTTTGCTGTAATAAATGTATCCAATTAAGAGGAGAATATGTTGAGTAATAAAATATTTTGACATTGAAATTTTGTTTGGTTCTATAGTAGGCTAAGAATTTTTAATATATCCTCGTAAGAATACTTTTAGGCGAGCATTTTTTACATAAAATTAAAGTCTTTTTAGTTTAAACTTGTATAAAACTTATTTCGATGATATCAATCGATTCAAATTTTTCCTTTTCCAGTTTACTTTTTACATTTTAATTTTTTTCATTTAGAAATTATAATGTAAAAACTTTACGGAATGGGATCATTCAAAATTACCCCCAACAAGTTTAATTCTACCTAAAGTACGGTGTAAAAAGTTTCTAAATAAACTATTGTGTTAATTTAATTATAAATCCAAATCTGATATATTCCCGCTTTCCTAAAACTGGATTGTAAATTTTTGAAAATGATGGATTCAAGATCGTCTAAGATTCCTTTAAGTAACGAAGGAAATTAATAATAATAACATAATAATAATAAATTTTATTGCCATCACAATTGTAAGACATAATTACATAAATTGGCAAAGTCAAAAATAGAATTGATCTTTGGGTAAACCTTGAACCCTTGTCCCGTGTTCTGATTCCTTCTGATTCCTTCCAAGCATTTTATTTTATCTTCAATGGTCGAAAATAAGCGATATTGAAGGGTTGTGTCAGATATGTACAATTTGCTAGTAAACATACAAATGTGATATTATAATCCTGGCATACTCTCAATACGTTTGGACTGATATTAGAATTTAACTAAGAAATTCCAACAGTTCACTGTAACAGGCACAGTTATACTTAGTTATACTATCATTTACGGGTTCATTTTACACGAGATGTCGTTAAGACCCATATTTCAATTAGAATTACAATTTCCGATAATAACTATTTTACCTGGTTGTTGTTTGAGCACAGGAAACAAATAAAGATTAAACCATTTCCCAAAAGTGGTACCCTCTCTCCATCCATATTTGATCTATGTTGACCATACATGTTCTGTCTGTAAATGACATATGACAAAAGATGAACACTGGCAACATCACCACAAAGCATAAATGAAGAGCAAGCGATAGCGGTGTCGCCACTTCATGGACAGTTGGCATATACTAAGATCAATAAAATTATTTTCAATTTTATAATTGAAGAGCTAGATTTTGTAGTTTTCAACTGGTTCGAAATATTTGGAACCACGGCGACAAAAATTCGATTCATTTACGCCTGCTGCTACATGTTTGATGTTTGTTTGCAAACAGAACTGATAATTATTGTGAGTGTTTCTGAAGATATAACTTTTGTGCAATTACGCCATGGTATGTTGTTCTTTATGCAAGCTGCCAAAATTCTTCTTAATATCTCATCGGTTCACCGAAAATCGAGTAATATGTGCAGAAAATACACTTTTTTCGGCTTCAGTAAAAGTGTTTGGATATCCTGGTTTTCAAAAAAATGTGTTGTTAACTAGTTATTAGTTCTCCAAGGTACAGGTATTTTATAATATTTAGCAACTTGTCAAAGTTTAAATTTTTTTCACTATAGTCGCTGTAGGACCGGCTGCGAACTTTTCTCTTATACTTACTAGCCATTATCATGGACCTAACATTTATACAATCTGGGAAGATAATTAGGAGTTCCAGCAATTAATAGAGCGTTATGGGAAAAACAGATAAGTTTTTGTTTATCTGGCATGGACCAAAGATAACCTCAAGTGCACAATATATTTTTATTCATAAATGAACCTTTAAAATTATTCAACCGATATGAGATTCTGCTTAGTTTAGCCTAGCGTCTGCAAAAACTGCTCACCTTACGAATAAGATTAATTCAAACATTAGGGCCGTAAAATTAGTGTACACTCCTAGTAATACGTACATAAAATACCAGAAATACTCACCGAAAAATTTAACGGCCTAAATAATAGCAAGAACCAGAATTTAAACTAATTTTAGAAACTTGAAATGATTAAATATTTGACACAATATTTTACATTTTGCAAAGTATTGCGTTCGACCTTTTAAACAAAAAAACTCACGACTGATTAGAAATACCTTAACAAAACGTAATCTTCGTAGTTGTATAAAAATATAACCCCGAAAATGCTTCCGTGGACAAATCGCCGAAAATCCCGCCACTGGTTAGTGCTTTAATCTTGCTCTAACCTACATTTAAGTTTTCGTGTATTTCATCACTTGTAATCCTTGTTTTTTACTGAGAAATTGTTATCTAACAACAATCTGTTCAAAAATATTGAAAATAGACTTACTCATCGCCACGAAAATGTGATGTTAAAGTATTTAACTTTTGGTTCTAATTTTAGTTTCATCAATTTCATCGCAATTCGCCAACGCGCAATAACCTGCGCTAAAAAATTTAATACTAAATTTTCCCATGTATTTTATATGAAATGCAACTACTGCATTCGTGATGTATACTGTGAAAATATGCACCTTTATTAACACTCACTGCATATTAAATATCAATAAAATTACTCAAGCTATTTAAAAAATATTAATTAATTTGAATATTTTTTTCTAAAATTTTATCACTTCGTATTTTCGTAAAAAAACTATTATTAATTTTTATCTCAAAATAGTCGCAAATCAATTAGGAACACCCTTTAATGAAAATTTCTTTTGATGATTGAATAATTTATTTGTACAACTTTGCATTATATTATGTTATATTGACTTATTATACATATATAAAAATCCAATACCTAAGATGAAGTAGATGAACAATCGTCACTTCCAGATAAATCAGTATGTTCTCATTGGGTACCTAAACTAGATAACATATACACGAGTATTATACGTTACTGCCACTTAAACCATATTTTTGGGAATACTAATACTATTACAACAGTATGGTGTATGTTCTTGCTATAACAACAATGAACGATCTGAACTTGGAACTTGTTGAATATAAAATGTATATAAAGTAGCTCGCCAATCTATTGGCTCACTTGGGTTGAATTGAGTTTAGAACTTGTTAAACCTTTGGTACCAAAAAATATAGTTCATAGCTGCACCCAAAATCTTCGTTGGAGATTGATTCGTTTTTGTTTTATTTATCTGTCATTTACTTATAAATTTTATGTCAATCTAATACATCGATATAACGTTAAAAAAATGGAAAAAGCAGATGAGAACAACCACCGTCCAGTGGAAGTAAATGTACCAAATAACTTACAAGTTTCTGAATCTGTTCATCAATATTTTAAAAATAAGCTTTGCAGTATACCTGCAACAGCTCCAACAAGGAACGATCCATTTGTCACATATATTCCTAAACCAAGAACCGTAGTTCACTACGACGTAGAACAAACCGAAACTGAAATAAAAAGACCCAAGGTGAATGGATGTTTACAAATACATGTAAGAGAAACGCGGGGACTTTTTAAGCCTGCACCCCCAGATTATGAATTTCCCGAAGATAAAATTCCAAAACCACAATACTGTTCCGGTGGTCCACCTTGCTGGGAGTTTCGACGGGAAAAACATTTACGGCGCGAAGAAAAACGACAAGAAAAATACAGAAAAAAATTGAAATTTCTCATTAAGGAAAATCGTCGATATGATCGAGGTGTAACACCGTGTATTTGCACAGGGCCTATGTGTCAGTGCTGATAAAATTTAATTAAATGAAACTAATTGACAAGAATAATAAAAACAAAAATAAAAAAGACAAGTGTCATTTTCTTACTGCGACTTTATTTTGGAGAGGTGGTAAGTTGTTTACTTAGTTTACCGTGACTTTAACTGCGAAAGTCAGATACAAGCATTGTGACGAAAGCAGAATAGCAAAAGAGCATATAAGCACTAATACTAATTTTTGGGCGTGACTTAAGAAAAACTAAATTATTTTTGGTACGATCAATTTAATCTAATTTTTTGAATGGTCGCGTTGTGGCATCACGTTAAACAAACACTTGATCCGTAGTTACCAAATCGGTTGGAGTTGGTTAAAACCCTAGAAAAAAGAGGGGTTTAAACATGAAATTGTTTTCTATACCTATCACTTTTTAGAGGTCAATTGTGAATTCCCGTTTGCTTGAGTGTATACTACGCAGGTATAAAATTGCAATCGCAAAGAGCGTCAGCTAATACTGCGACACTATTGAGTTTATTGTCAGTTGATCTTCCTAGGATAGTTTGAGTCTATAGTGGTAAGCGGCTTAATCAAAGGGAACGCAATACACCTTCCAGATATTAACTTTTTTTCTGTTTAGAAGACGCCTTGTTTCGCTTCAGCGATTATTCGCGATTCCATTTATTAATGCATCACTTGGTGGCGTTGTTGAGAGTTAAGCCAAATCATACTTGAGATCGGTTGTGCTCACGTTGTGTTATTGTTTACAAGATTGTTCGTTGATCAAATTTAGCCCAGTTCGTTGTACAATAAAAGTAATGAGTAATATACAGATCGCAAGGAGTGTGATTGTGCCAGGGCCCTCATCGATAGCCAAAATAGCGACTATAATTGTACTATGTGAAATCCCACTAAAACTAAATAATCCAGTACATATTGGACCTCTTCGACTCCGATTAGAAATAAAGTCTGGTAATTTTGGTCTGGTACTTGGAGATTCCGTTCCAACACGACGGCATCAATCACTTGTTATCTAATATGGTACCAGGCGAGTAAGAAATATATTACTTTCAAAATATAGAATTCCTCCAATACGGATATTAGATTGACGGCGATGTTTGATTCCTTTCGTGGAGATGAAGTTAAAAACACTCTTCAAACATCCAATACGCTAACGTTTCGCTCACAATGCGTGAGCTTCTTCAGAGCGGTTTGAATTCATAGACTTCTATATGGTAATTTTAATTATATGTTGTTGTGTGTTTTTAATTAGTAGTGACTCCACTCTATGAATTCAAGCCGCTCTGAAGAAGCTCACGCATTGTGAGCGAAACGTTAGCGTATTGGATATTTGAAGAGTGTTTTGTTAACTTCATCTCCACGAAAGGAATCAACGTCGCCGTCAATCGAAATATATTACCTTCCTGGAGAATACTTTGTCTTTCATTTTCTCTATATAACTGTACCACATGAGCTGCCTTATATGACTGTCATAAGTAACATTAATATCAACCTGTATTAGTTCTAGTTCTTTATCTACACTTTTATTCATCAGCGATAGTCCCAGTGAAAGAGAATCATGTATATGGGTAATAAATAAAGGTAAAATGTGTGTCTTACGACATCTCGTGTAAAACATTGACACGTATGAATAGTATAAACTAAGAAAAATGCCAACAAGTAATTGTAACGACATGTGTGCGTTTAAAGTGCATAGCGCTATCTAAGCGACAGCTTTAATGCTTGAAACACACGTGTGTCGATAAAGCCAAGTAAAACTTGTACAGAAGCATAACACGCAACCAAAGAACACCTGATGCAGCATGTCGCTCTTATTATGAGCTCATCAGAGGTGTATACTTAAGTGCGATATACAACTGTACAAGACGGCGGTTGGTCTTTTAAACTCTCGTGGAGCAATGAACATAAGTAAAATGTGTGTCTTACGACATCTCGAGTAAAACATTGACACGTATGAATAGTATAAACAACAATAGCCTACAATTAATTATAACGGCATGTGGTCGTTTAAGTTCATAGCGCTATTCAGCGACAGTTTAATGTTTTACACATGGGTGTCAATAAAGCCACAGTAAACATGTTCAGAAGCATACACGCAACGAAAGAACAACCAGCCGTCTTATTATGGCCATCAAGGTGTATACTTAGTGCGGTTTACAACTGTACAAACGCGTTGGTCTTTACTTCTGATGAGTCATAATAAAATGTGTGTCTTGACATTCGTTGTAAACATTGACATGTATGAATAGTATAAACAACAATAGTACAATTTACTGTTGGCATTTTTCTTAGTTTACACTATTGTGTACATGTCAACTGTTTTAAAGATGTCGCTTAAGCATTACTTATGCACTTTAAACTCGCACATGTCGTTACAATTAACTGTTGTAATAAATAAAATATGCATGTGCTCTCTCTTCTATTGTACAATCACGACTGACTTTATTTTATAAATACACAGGTACAATACATGTCATGGCCAATCTACGTCACACACTAACAAACATGATTTGATATCCGTTCCAACATGACATGTATGGGTACATCAACAAACAAACTGACTAGTAGTAGTATTTTTTATGATTTAATCGTACCAAGTTAAATATATAAATTACTAGCTATCCCGGTACGCTTCGTTACCCCAAATAAAACAATTGTTAGCAGTTATCTGTTAGATCTGTACATCTACTTTCGGTGGGACGAAAAACGGCTAAAAAGTGGTAAATTTTGCAAAAACCGCAAGGGCAATCGCGAAAATCAAACGTTCGTGACCTATTCTAGATCAACCTGAAGAAAAATTTTTATTTGAATTGGACTAACGGTTTAGGAAGGGTTCGAGGACAACAAACACACACACACATTTATTTGTATATACCGTGTGTCTCTGGCAAGACCCAACATAGGATTTTTACTATAGAAAAATTTGATTGGATCTACTATTGCTATGAAAATTTCGGATTGTTGTATACCTTATACGTTACGGCATTTTGTTGAAGTTAGAAAGAGAGAGCAAGTGTAAAATGTCTAATCTTCCTTCAAATGTAAATATTATTCTTTTTAAGTTTGTAAAAAGTTGGCATGTTTAGGTTTTAGTGATTTTCCTAAACCTTGAAGTAAATGCTTTGCCAAGACGAACCAACCAACTATTGCACACGGTTTCGTCACCACACTGTACAGATTTATAGTGATCTTCTGGGACACCATACATAACACTTACATCACAATACAATATTAAAAATGTACCATACGATTAAATTTAAAAAAAAACAAAATTCTAATTAATGTTCAGTTGCTTTTACTAGAATCCAGGAGTTATCATACAAGATAACAAGATTGTTATTTTAAAACCATCCAAGAACAATTGTAAGAAATGTTGTAATTTCCTAATGCATACTTATCGTTCGTATTTTCATCAAACGAACGAACATGAAAGACTATCTGTCATACATTCAAACAACAATAGCTTTACAAATTTAGGTTGGTATTAGAATATAAATTAGAAATTTTTTGACGTTACGTTTCTAAATTTACCGTTTTAAATTTAAATTATTTGTATGTGTAAAACAATAAAAATATGGAAGAAAAAGAATCTGTAGAATGTGCAACGAAACCCCTATTGCCTGCAACATGTAACTTCCTCGAAGAAAAAGTCATTGATATACCCGCTACGGGTCCACCAAAAACCGATGCATTTGACGCTTTTACACCGGCTCCAAAAACCGTCTTGGACTATCATATCTATCAAACGGATACAAAATTTCGAAAAGCTGTAGGCGGTGGTGTAGCACAAATCCACGTAACGCAAACAGAAGGATTGTACAAACTACCACCACGCGATTATAAATTTCCAAAACATGTTAATACGGAAACTCGTGTAGAACATTTTAGTGGTGGACCACCAGTTTGGAAATTTGCACACGAAGAAATGTGGGATAAAATAGAACAAAAACAAAAATTGTATAGAAAAAGATTCAGAGAGCTAGTAGTAGAGAACCCCAAATTTGAAGCAAGAAGACGTAAGTATTTCATACTTTTTCATAAATTATAACCTTGTCCGCTATTGTATTGTTCTGTTTCCAGTAATTTCTTTTCTTAGAAAGTCGCAGTCAGCGAAATAAATATTGCTTAATTATAGAACTCCAACGCCGGTTGGGCCTTTACCAGGAGCTTCGGATAGTTTTATTTCATTCACAACCCCTGTTTTTTCATAGTGCTGTCGTTTCGATCGCAAAACGCAACCCTTACTAAGGGATCTAAAAGAATTGAGTATGTCAGATGCCTTAATAAAGACAGCACTCTGCGAGTGAAATGTCGGTAGCAAAAAGAACTGGAGTTGTGAATAAAATACAACTCTCAAATGCGCCTCTTGAAGGTCCAACCGGCGTTGAGGTTCCCTAATTAAACAATTACAAGACTTTTTAAATGATATGAATATTATGCTGTGGTATAAATAAGTCTATCCTATCACACCAACCAATTATATTGTGATTTTTGTAAGTTATCAGAATCGGTTTGACGAAAATAGATAAGTTATTAGTCCAGCACGATATACCCACTTCATTCCTCGAGAATTTTCTTCCCTGCGTACTTACCTCCCCAAAACACTTTCCTCTCCGGTACTTTCTTCCTCGCATACTTTTCTCTACGCTCATAATAAAACATGACAAAAAATACATGATTAACACAAATTTATGTGAAAAAAAGTTTGTTTTAAAATTTGTATTAGGAATGTAATTTTTAAAGAAAGAAATTGTAATAATTGTAACCTACTAACCAACACCGTTTACCCCGGATTACAAGTAGCGGGGAGCAAAGTAAGCAGGGAAGAAAGTTTCCGGGGAATATTAATAACAGCATTTAAATTCGCCATTGCAATTGATAAACAACACTATTTTAAGAACGGATTTAAAAAATCGACTCAAAAAAACCTATTTATAAAGTCTCTTTAAAATCTGATTTATGCAGTCAACTTTAAAAACCGATTATTAAAATCGACTCTAAAGCGATTTCAAAAAACGACTTTAAAAAATGTATTGGAGTATGACACTTTTTTTTAAATTTGAAAATTTTTTAAAAATCGACTCAAAAATCGATTTCAAAAATCGACTTTGAAACCGCAATTAGTCGAAAATCGATTAATTGATTAACCGGTTAATGGATCTTTGTTACCACCAAAAGTAGATACAATTTCCTCGAATACGCTAACATTATGTGAAAGTTAGCGTGCCGATCATCACGTCTAAATCGGTCACGCGCAGATTAAGTGAAACAAATAAGTTAAGGGCGCTATATGTAACATTGACAAATACAATCTGACAGTTGAATGACTACGATTAAAGAAGTTCCATGTTAAACATAGAAAATTAATAAAAGAAATTTTTCACTTTCATAAGGAACATATAGGTGATGTAAGTAAGCGATTGTTGTAACTATCGCGATTGTATCTTGGTAGTAATCGCTACGACCACTATCATTTATCAGGAAAATAACCAAAAAAAAAAATAAATAAATAACCAGCATTTAGTAAAACCAAAACCTACAGGTCTGGTCCAGTCAACGTAGTCTACCGATGAAGACGTCGGCAACACATATTAGCGTTAATTGAATTTCTCCCTTTGTTGTTGTGCACTAATATCTCAATTAATTTTAACGTAGCTCGTGATCAATTTCAGTCATCTTGTATCGAAACATAACAATTTACGTTTTGTTCCTTTTCATTTCACCTTCAAAACTATTTTTTAATTCTGACAATCGCCACACGAGCATTCAGCCCCGATTGAAAATATTGCCAGTACAAAATTTAAGTCGCAATTATGCATAAAGTAATTACCCGACAATTGCAGAGTTTTGCACACATTAAGTAAGTATAATTACCTCCAATTTTCCGAAATATTTACGCTTCATCTCAAAAAATGACCAATCTACAAATTTTTAAAGAAAAACGCAAATATTCCACTTTTTTCAATTGTTCTTGGAAAATTAATATCCGATCGAGTCGAGTTAATGCTCATTTTATTCGTATTTTTATCCTCTACAATTTTTTGTTTACACCATTAACCTTAATTCATTATTTTTGCTCAACTGAAAAAATAATGAAAAAAGTACGTTTTTTTCCATTTAAATGTTAATAAACAATATAATGACAATTAATTTTCGGTATAAAACATGACTATAAGATACTTTATACTATTTACAATTACATGGCACAGACGGTATTTACTGCACTAGTCACAGATCACTGCAGATTTGAAATTGAATTAATTATAGTATGGACCGGATTGGGGAAAAGATCAAAGTTGTAAGTTGGAAGTTAAAGTTTTACAACGAGAATGTTATTTTCAAATTATTTTCAAGCAACGAGGTTTTATGAATCATGTACAGTTATATAGGTACACTATTTATTTTAAAAACCCTCACTTGTACGACTGTTAAAGTATGGGGGGAGGGCAGTTATTCACTTTTAGAATCACTGTCTTGTAGTTGGTAGTATTGATGAACCCGATATGCAATTTCTCCTTGTATGTACTGATGAACTTGAAACTGGATGCTGATTCGACCTGACTTGAATTGCCCCGACTGATTGACATGCGCGATTAACTTAATGTACAGGGTTCCCCTTATTAGAATATGCAATTTAAAAGTCGAATAAAAACTTTCTAATCAAAGTAAATTAACTTTTTAATTGACTAATATGTAGCTAATTCTGTGGGATTTATGACTAAAGTAAATAACAATTCCCTGCAACAATTCTGGAGCTGAAGGAGCAGATTCGAAATGAAATTGCAGGAATAAATGGAGATTTGCTTCGCCGAGTGATGATACATTTTGAACTTAGAATTCAAAAATGCATTAAAGTCGAAGGAGGGCATTTGGAAGACATGATCTTTAAAACTTGAATTGTTATTTACTTTAGTCATAAATAAGTATATGTGATTGTAACGGTCTTTTAAATTTTAGTTGTGAAGATACATAAAAAATGGTGGATACCGTAGGACCAGCTTGGTTTCAGGAATTATCAATGCAGCAGATGAGAACTGTTGATCAATTAAAAACGTGTATTTTAAAAGATATTAAGTGCAAAACTATACAATTCACTCAACAAAACATAGGGGAACTTGGTCTGGTAAAACTACCCAGAGGCATGCATATCAAATTAGCTTTAGACAATTGCTGTGAATGCCCAGTCGAATTTTTATTAATTCTATACCAATTGATAAACGGAAAAAGTACATGTTTATTTTTTATTGTATTTGATAGTAGTAAAATGAGCTATAAGAAGAAGAAAGACGATAAATCTGAAATGCAACAACAAAAATGGGCTAATTTTTAAAATAATAAATAATCATTTTTAGGAACAGAATATTCAATTAATGATCGCCTGCTACTATCTGCTGTAGTACATCTAACGGTAAGAGAAACATTGAAAGAATTACACGTTCGCATTCCATCCCCACCGCCGTGTTATCAGTGCCCTAAACGAAAACTTCGTCGAAAAGTTTATGTAAAACGCGAATACAAATCACCGTATCTAGAACCATTTACTTTTGAACCTTGTCCTTCTAAACATAAAGGCGTTTATAAAAATAGACACGTACAATATCCCGAGAACCCGTACTTTTCATATCTCTGTGAATTGGTATAAACTTCAAACACTCAATTTATTCAAGTTAATGTTAACTATTTTAGAGACATGAAATGAGTTTTCCATCATGTTCCGAAAGAGAAATATACCTGCAAAAAATACGTAAATAACAATTTACTTTTTAGATAATTCAAAGTATAGATTTTTTTAGAATCTGGTATTACATTTGAGCAACACCAAGAAATTACAAAAGAACTTGAAGTTGCCGAAAGAAAATATTTTGAGTTAACAGATGCGGACACTGCACCATATTTATTGAAGGCATCGATATACATACCCTGCGATCTTTTTGTAGTAAAGGAAGAAGAGCCAGAGTGCACCTGTATACCAAATCCAACCGAACCAATGTGTGATTGTACATTAGGAGTTCCTCCGCCATGTGTATGTGGAGAACCGGTCCTGGTAGAGCAAAACGATGACACAGATAGAGATGGGAGTTTGAGCAGTTTTGAACCGGTTACAGAATGCAGATGTACAACTCCAGTAACCATAGTGGATCCGTGTGAAACACCACAAAACTTTACACCATCAGTGAATCCTTGCCAAACGCTACAAAATATCATTATACCTCGAGAACCTAAAAAAGTGTCGACTGAATGCAATTGCAAGGAACTAGCGGAGAAGTTTATAGAGAAAGCTTCTTGCCGTTGCGAATTTTGTCTTCAATATCGAGGTGGTGATAATGAAGACCGCGATCCATGCGGATTAGAAGATGCAAAAAGTTGCAAAGAAACTGAAATAAATGAAAGTGTCGATGAAACTTGTAAATGTGAATGTTTAACAAAATACAAAGCCCATTTAATGTTGTATGAAAAGATTAAAGAACGATTTACGGCTCAACAAGAATTAATAAGTTCAACAAATCAATATGTTGTTGGAGGTGTAACGCAAGGTCCCGATGGAAAACCCGTGTATATGTTGTCTGGAGTTGTGCCCCCACTTGAATGTTCTTGTCTACAAAAGTATCTAGAGCATCTAAAAGAACTACAAAGATTAGCAAATATGCCAGTAATACCGGAAGGAAAACCAAAATACGAAATATCCGGAGTGCATCCTACCAACCAAGGGAATGTTTATGTTTTATCAGGTGCAGTTGCTAAAGAACCATGCCCTTGTCAAAAATTATATAAATCGTATCAAGGAAGACATTCTACATGTTTAGATACTTATCACAAATATGTAAAAAGTCGAAACTGATGTAAATGAATATATGCTAGATATGGGTATCGATTTATTTTGTGAAAAGGTAACAACTATCATGCCTTTACGCAATAATTTACGAACCACTTTTAGAAATTGGAAATATCTAGTTCTAGTACCGAATCTGAAGAAGAAAAGAAATGTAAACAGAAATGCTCCGACGAGTTTTCGGATAATAAAGTTGATGATTGCGAGCCTCCTCCTAAAGTAAAACCTGCAATTTGTAGTTGTTGTGGTGCACCAAACAGCATTCATTCAATAGGAATTACGGACAATTGCACATACAACCGTCACGTCTCATGTCCTCCACCATCCCCGCCTCAATGTTCAAATCTAACTATTAAAGTAGAACCTACGATATGTAGTTGTTGTGGTGCACCAAACAGTATTCAATCAATAGGAATTACGGACGATTGCACATGCAACCGTCTCATTTCATGTCCTCCACCAACCCCGCCTCAATGTTCAAATATTATTTCTAAAGTAGAACCTACGATATGTAGTTGTTGTGGTGCACCAAACAGTATTCATTCAATAGGAGTTACGGACGATTGCACCTGCAACCGTCCCGTTCCATGTCCACCATCCGCCGCTCCTTCTTCTCCTCCCTCTCAATGTCCAAATATTACGCCTTATGATAAAATTCAAGAAGAAGAAGAAAAAATGTGCGACTGCTCGCACATACCGATTTGTTACTGTAAAGATTTCGAAGAGCCAATCGAAGACGACGAGGAAGTGCCTTTGTATAGATATACAATTCTAGATTATATACCATGTAAATACAAAGATCAAATGGAACTTATAAAGGTCACTACTCATTTGGGTACTTTAACTTTTAAATCTGCTCAACCAAAATTTTAGAAATCTTTAAGTATAATGGCAGAAGACGGATTTCCATTGGCGAAACTACCGGATAGTTGGAAGTTGCCCATATTCAAACTGTGGATGCAAATGAGAGCTGGGAAGTTTTGGAGTCGAGAAGAAAGAGGTTGGTAAAGTTTTTTTGCAATTAATTAAAAGTTAATGGTAAAATATTGAAAGTTACTCAAAATTTTTTGAATTAATTACATAAAATAATAAACTCATTTCTAATTTTTTTTGCCTAAGCATAATTGCGTTTTGTTTTATTTTTAGATAAATTCTATAAGATTAGCAAAAATCGCTGGAAACATATTGACGAATGCAAAATGGAAATGACTCAGAAATCTACTTTTGGCATGCCTGCAAAAGAAGCAAGAAAATATACGCGAAAACACACCGAAGCTGTTAAGTTCATGGTAAACATTTTTTTTGTTTAGTTTTTTTGTAAACTTCTTATGTTGGTAGGTATCACAAAAAGAAGAACGTTTTTACCGTGAAATGAAACATTACGCAATAAATCACACTCGCGAATATTTTCCCACACACTTTTCTTACGAATGGTACAATCCAGCATTTAGAGATTTGTTTTTCGCCTATATGCCTTGTAAAGAATCTACGTGTCACTATTTTAAACCGTGGAATTTACATGAAGTTCGCAACTTCTGCACACAAAAAAAAGGAAAATTGGATCCTTGTAAATAATTTGTTTGTGCGTGTTAATTATAACGTTTAATTCGGTTGTTTGTAATATTTATAAGTATTTGTAATATTAATACGTAGGAAATAATATGATGCTGATTCTTCAAAATTAACTTATCTAAAAAATTCGACTTAACTTTGGCTCAACTTGTAACCATTTAAGCATTGCTTAAGCCGCGTCCAGACTATGTAACAAAACATACTATATCACAAAGTTAAACAACTTGTCAGAGAAACGAAAGGAAAATTGTTATTTAACACAATGTTCTATAACATTTTTCTAGTTATATAGCAGGTTATATGTTATCTAGCGGTTGTCGGTAAAGATCAAAGGAAGTTGTAGAACTTCGCTATATAACTTGTTCCTACTCGTCCATACTAGAAAACTTGTTATTGAAACCCAGTTGCTGCGCGGCATTCCTACTTCAGAGAATATTCTATTGCATTTTGCATTGAGCACTCTCGGTTGACGACGTGTGTGTGACTTTTTACGAACATGGAGTGGACTAGAGAAATGACCTCTGATCTCATAGCTCAGTTTTGCAAGATGCGTGGAATGAGCTTGGTAAGTAGAAGTTATTGAGCTTTCTGATGATACTTTGGTGCGTTTGAAAGAGTTTTGAAAATTCAAATGAACCAAGTTTGCGCGATGTTGAACAAAGTTAATCTGAACTTCATTTTGTTCAATTCGTTTGGTACCTCACGTGACAGATTGGAGATAAAACAACCCTTTCCGGCCTGTTCATTGGTGTATTTTTACCATGTGACTCAGAAAAATAATGTTTGTTTTACCTTCAGTCTCGATGTCACGTGCACCAAACCAATTGGCAAGAAATGTGCAGAGAAATAATATAAACTAAAAAAAATTTAACGTAGGATGGTATTCTTCAGCTGCAGATTTTCCGACTGATGTCGCTGAGGTCGAGAAAAAGATGCGCGCCCTGATTGGACAATTTCAACGAGATTTAAAAAAAGGGAAGAGTGGCGATGGAGCAGACGCTCATTATAAAACGAAATAGACTTATTTCAAAATGCTTCTTTTCCTTAAAGATAAAATAAACCTCCCCATTTCGTGGAAGGCGGTGTTGCTTCCCAAAACGAGAATGAGGACAGGGATAATGAAAATGCCGGAGCAGAAGTGAGTAAACTAAAGTTTATAATGGTTTTGAAATCTACTCTTTATTTTGCCTCTTTAGCCTCACTTAGTACCGTACTCTCTGGCAGTATTAGTTCCCCAATAAGGTCATCTTCAGAGGCAAAAGTTCCGGATGGACAGTAGGATGATGTTCTTTGCGCAAAAAATTGTGCAGATAACAGCAGGCTAAAACCACTTTTTTGCTCTTTCAGGCTCCAGAAGCATTAGTCGCCTTAACACCCTGAATACAACAGACAAAATTCCGAATGAGTTATCGACAACGCGTCTTGCTCTGCTGTGCCTATAGTTATAAATTAGTTTAGTTGAAGCCTTTTCTTGAGTTCCCGGAATGGTGTCATGATATGTTGTTGCAAAGGGAACGCCTCATCAGCTAAAAATACAAAGGGTGTAGGCGTCGTCCTCCCTGACAAAACTTCCATTGGCGGCAAATTCAAAGAAGACTGTTCAAGTAGCCGTTTAAATGTTGTTTTAGCAAATACTCCGCCGTCAGATAAGCGACCCTGGCAACCTACACTCACGAACAGGATGAACTATGCTGAAAAATCCCTTATAATTGAAGTAGTCGCTACCAGTGTTGATCGGAGCTTGTAGACTGATGTGCTTCCCGTCAATACTGCCACAACAATGCGGATAATTCCACTTCTCATCGAAAATATTCACAACGCTCCGCCATTCCTTTCGATTTTCAGGCACCTGAAAAAACATGAATTACTGAAACAGTTTGCTGATTGTGGGTTTATAAAGTTTATTATGTGTATGTGTAAGTGAGGCACCACTAAATGACGGAAAGCTTTGTCCTTTGTATTCAGGTCTTTTATTCTTTTATTACTGCTGTTACCTTATCAAATCAACAGTCATTTTTGTTTTACAGGAAAATACTGGGGTAGATGTGTCACAATCTCACCCCGAATCTCCTCATGATGCAAAATGCATTGAACAACATACGAAAGAAAAGACTCCAAAACGAAAATCTGGATCTCAAGGAGTCAAAAGAAAATATGTGCCACTGTACTTATCTCGGGCTTTTAACGATGGTCGAACCCAAAATCTTCGTTTGGACCTCATGCGGACACTTAAAATTACGCATGCTGCGGCAGCCATGATGACATTTTCAACGTTTGAAGCCATTTTATACACTGCACTGCTGCAGACTGACTTTGATATTATATCATCGTTTGCTATATAGTCTGGACACTTCTTTGAAAATTGAATGTTATGTAACAAGTTAATACAACCAAAGTTGTGAAACAAATGTTTTACAACATTGCTCTATAACACACTTTGTGACATAGTCTGGACGCGGCTTTACAATGTTTGTAAAAATATGAAATATTTAAGCAATGATGAAGGCATTCTTAAGTTAATGGAGACGTATCCAAGACAAGAAGATTCCATTGTCGTGCTCACGGTTATAAGTCAAGACTGAAATTTATTGTAGACAGTAAAAATGCCGAGCAAACAAGGAAACGAAAGGGATGGAAAATGATTTATATAGAGCATAAATATTTGCTAAGAAGAATCAAATTTGAAATTATTTGGAAGAATTAAAATTATGATTAGTTTTTTGTCTTTTGGGTGGGTTTTGATTGTTAAACGACAATCTTGAAGATTCTCAATATTTTTAAATATTTTAAAGCGTTTTACCACAGGGTACATACTAACGTTTTATTCACTTTTACCCTTCCGGGTTTGTGTAGAGGATACTGCCTCACAACGCTTAACATCCACGTCATTCTTTATGTACTAATCTGATTGTACAGGCCAAGATTAACGTAATGATTGGGGAGCATTTTAACTAAATAAGTAGGGAGAAAACGAACTTAAAATGTCCACAAATGAAATAAGAAAGTGACTATCTAGTTGTCGTTTGACCGACAAGGATTATAATTGAAGTTCTAGTAGCATAACTAAAGTATTCTATAATTAGTAAAAGTAAAGTGTTCACAAGTTTCAATAAAACACAGTCCACATGAACCAGTTACTTTAACATTGACAATGGATGAACACCATTTAATTTTTTTATCATAGCGATTCTTCTGCCAATTAAGGGAAGGTTTACATTATTGTGCTGTACACGCTCTTACTGTGCTCGTTTTGTAGACATAACTAACGCTTTGGACGAATTACTATTAACACACATCATTAAAAAACACCAAAATCTAAGACTATGCAACTTTATTTTTGAAATAAACACGAAATGCAAAACAAACATCAGTGTTGGACGTGAATTAATTGAATATGTAAAACAATCATTAGAGTAAAGCAAGGCGACTTGCTTAGCCCATTTGCTTTTAACCTCATCCTCATATTGGACAACCTACCCAAAACATTAAGATACAAAATGGATTACACATACTTTCATGTGGCTTGTCATGTTGACGATACTGTATTAATCTCAGACACGGAAGATAATCTGTAATGATTTCTCAGAGTTCAACCAAGAAGAAAAAATGTAAACATGATCATCAATATGAGAAGAAGCAAAGTGAATGGTAGTCACAAAAGAACCAATAAAATGCAAATTGGAATAACAATAACTAGCCACAGAGATCTAGAACAGAAAGTTGTCAGCAAACTATGAAAATATCACAAATAGCAAGAAGCCTAAAAGATCTAGTATGATAAAACAAATATTTTACATGTTTGTTGATGTAGAACACGAAAAATACATTTTAGTTACAGTTTGGAAAATCTACTCGCAGCTCTAATGTTGCAGAGTGGGTCGCAGAGATGATTAATACAGATGTTAGTACAGGCTTCCGACACTGTACCGGGCGTCACCTACGTAATCCTAGTAATTGTTCTTAGGCAGTTGGATATCCAAGGCAACAAACGTGTAAAACCAAAAGCATATAATTATCGAGATTGTTATTTACCTAATAATTAAGATACTAAAAGAAGGTAGCGATTAGAACAAATCATAAACCTAAACTCTACTGACTGGTTTATATTTAACCACCATCTTATCAATCAAAAGAAACAGTGCAGTTCCTTTTATAAGCCGCAGTTATTATATATTACGTACATGTAATTTTTAACGGTGGTAAGTGGTAATAATAATTAGTTTAGGTACAATTTTTATAGTATATGTGTAGTGCATATGTTTTTATAAAAACATGGTATGTTACCAGATTGATCTCGGTTAGACACACGAACCTGTAAAATTGGCCTGAGGAAGTCGCCAGAATTACACCGTAAAGTGTGTGTTTGATTGGTCCGTTCTATAAGAAGGCTTACATTTTCAATTAGAATCAGTTGTTCTTTGTTCTCCTTACACCTCAAGAATTTCTTCCATTTCTTAGGCAGTGGCGTTAGTGAGGTTACTCGTGTCAAAATTCTACTTCCCCGTTTATGTAGCGCTAACGACTTCCATGAATTTGGTATGTAGGTGTCAAAAATAACTTAAACCCGATTGACAAGCTTTAGCTGAAATAATATAAGGAACAAATCGCGTTTGCATAATCGGCAAAGATTTTCATCACCTCAGTTGAACATATAATAGCACGACATTCAACTCTGTAGGTTCTCCGTGATCAGGCAAGAGTTCCTCCAAACAGATAATAATATCACTCTTTTTGAACATTCACAAATAGCCGTATTCGGAAAGTGACGGAGGCCATGCATAATTCTTATGCTGGAAAAATTTGTCAAGATTTCTGCTTTACAACTAATGTACAACCGAGCAAACAAATTACAGTATTTCTGATGGAATTTAAAACTGTCTTCGTTTTAGATAGTCGTGAAGGTGGTGTGCTTATTAATGGAAGTTTAATTTTTTAATTCTTTGATCAACGTCTTTTTTTTTGGCTTTCAATCAGAGCATTTAAGTATGAACGTATTGCTCAGTTCTTTAAATGTTTTTGTTACAGAAATAACGTTCTGAATAAATAAACTTTAGGTGGTACTGTTCTCTTCGTGATGTTTTTTATCTTTAAACGTTGCAGGAATGATGATATCCTAAAACTGAGCTACAATGCGGGCTACTTTGGGACGGCCATCGTCGTAAAGCACTTGGAATTTTCCGTTATTCTTACTGCACCATATTTTTCTTTAACAATTGTGTTAATTTCCGCATATGCCTGATCTATGAAAAGAGCGGAGAATCTACGTTCGG
Source organism: Abscondita cerata (assembly GCA_030710515.1). Classification (NCBI taxonomy): domain Eukaryota; kingdom Metazoa; phylum Arthropoda; class Insecta; order Coleoptera; family Lampyridae; genus Abscondita; species Abscondita cerata. Next base: position 42,552 of record JALBCR010000392.1, read on the forward strand.
ATTTGTAAATAACAAAATTGCCGTCTATAAATTCCTGAACAATTTCTCAAATGTATGAGTAACCTCCGTGCATAATTTATTCTGTCTAAGGCAAAGAACCAAGGTCACATTTTGATTAAGCAGTCGCAATACAATGGAAAGTTGCCACTTCGAAATGACTGAACAAACCTGTTGAGTAACAGTTTCAATTCTATGGTTATGTTCTATTAATGTAACAAAGGACTCTCCTTTTTACATTTTGTTCACCACTCGCTTAACGTAAGTTCCAAATTCTCATCTTATGCAGCATTATTAAACGCAGTTTGCATTCGAACAATTAATGAACAAAGCTTGATGAACACGCTTTGTTTTCATTATGTGAGAGGCGAAATCACGTTGCTGTTGCTTCCGATGTAAGATCTGCATCTACCAAAAGTTTAATCCATCCGCTTCCTTCTTACCAGCGTTCAATTACTTTCTGGAAAGCGTGTTCAATATGCAGACCACCAAATATAATGACAAACTTGTCTTCTCCAAATAATTGCGGTTGATTACACTGTAATTCCTTCGCTAAAGCAAATAGCGCTTGGTCAAATGTTATTACAGGTATCTGGCCTGAGTTAAGTGAAGAGACCGCGTAGATTACAATTTTTAAAACATGAGCAATCATTGCAGGTGTGTGCGCAAATTCCTTAAGCAGTGGTAAAAGCGTATTTACGGAAACCGGATGTTCTTTGATGTTCTCGTGTAAATAGAGACACGTATAAATAGTATAAAGTATAAATAGTAAAGGAAAAATATTTTTACACGACCACTATGAAAACTTTACATTTCGTAGTCATAAACCACTAGAGAAAATTTGTCATATCTAAACATCTGCAGAAATCATTTCGTTACTAGTAACGGTATATATACCCCAATTGACTGAATGTAGTTGCAAAAGCTGATTGGTTGCTCGTTTTGATTTGAAACTGACATTTATTTATCTAACCTGAAAATCTGCCAAAACGACGTCTACACTTCACATAAAAAAGTAACTTGATAATTATTGAGAATAAAAAATGTTTGGTAGTCATGAACACAGCTATATTTTTTTTAATTGCCAAACTGACAAGCTAAATCTTAAATTAAATTTTGATAAAACTCATAGATGCTACATACTGGTCGTGGAAAAAGTATAGTGTATTACTTGAGGATAAAATCATGTTTCATTGTTCGTGATTATCAGCGCTCGGGCTACCACCCTCGCGCAGCTAACACGCTCCCATGAAAACTGTGATTTTCTCTTCGTGTAATACAATATACTATTACAAAATTAGATATAAAATAGTAGTTGATTCACAATCACGATTGTAATGTGTTAGTTCTAACTTTTGAAGATTGGGAAAACTGCCGTTCCTAAATGTAAACACCTTCTCATGGGTTGGAAGTAAACAGCGGTTTACTTTCCACCCAAGAGGTAGGTTAGAAGTTATGTGTTGCCAACATTATTTTAAATTAAATTTTTAAATACAGTTATACGAATACGATTTTCATTGTACATACAACTCAACATACAAGGATCGATTTTTAATAGTATTATTATTGTATTAAATACGTTTGGGTTACCAAAGATCATTTTGTTTTAATCAATTATTACAAAATCAACATTAAAAAAAATTTCATAATCTCAACTCAAAAACCTGAGATGTTCTAAAGTTGGATGTCGCAGGCTTTTACACTGCAGCAATAGTCGTGTAGATAATCTAGAAGCACTAAAAACTGTAGAAACAAAAAAAACAAACCGTAAAAAGGATAGACATATAATTATTGTTGCTAAAATAACAACTAGAAAACCACAAAGGCATAAATATGGTACAAACACAATATAAAACAATCAAATCTTAGATAAATAGTCTCATGCTCTGCCGCAAAAATAAATAATTACGCCACTGGTTGGGCATGATTGAATACATAAATAAACGCAACGTTAACTACGCCACTCGTTGGGCGTGACCGTATTAAGTGATAGGTTTTGCGCATCAAATAATAGAATAAAAAAAAGACACATGCAAGTCACAGATATGAAAGTGAATTCAAAATTTATTAATAAGCATCATACCGCATCGGGCGTTTGATGCCGATTATTATAACAAAGCGCAAGTTAAGTGAACTACTTTCCAAAAAATCTTTCAAAAATTACATACCGATGATACAAAAACGCAAACTAGTTATGGAGGTAATTCAGCGTCGAACTACAGACCCAAACTCGTATACATAAACTATTTTATAATGTGATGCATGCAAAAAATTATTCCACTTATCTGGAAAAAAGAAACGGTCAGCTAGCATTGGGTTCGGCAATTTTGTGGTGTCCTTTTTGGAACAACACGATAAACGATGGAAAAGACAGTAGTAGCCAGAGGTAACTTTAAGGATAATCGGAGGGCGACAGCAAATCCCAGAGATGGTGTACCAGATCTATGCAGAACCGTGGCAGGTATGGCCCCTGTCGTAGGAACTAATCTTGATGACTCGGTTTACCGCTAACAAAATAGACGTACAGATAACCAACCATGATTTAGTATTTTAATGGTTTGCTTAATTATTATCAGCCCAAATTCTAAATCCAACCAAAGTTGACGTTCACAAATGTTGCAGACTTCTCTCCTTACTTATTGAGAGCTCTTCCGTAGGTGCATCGGTATTTTAATAAACTTCAAAATTGCATTAGGATTACCAAAAACTTTTCATCGGAAGCATAACACTCTAAGCGTCAACTCTGAAGCAGCGACAAAGAAAAAAACTTCCTCGACGCATCTACAAAGACCCCAACTCGGAGCAGCGGCGGATCCAGGACTCCGCCACGGAGGGGGCGTTTTCATGGAGTGTGATTTGTAAAAAAATTTTACTAATTGTACTAGAATTTCTTTCATTTATTTAAATGCATAAATAGTTAACGGTTTATTGTGTGTTTTTGCATGTTGTCGCTGTAGATTTTTCAATTGCAATTTTGTTTCAAGTTGCATGTAAATTTTCAAATCTTTTAACTTGTTTTTTGTCTGACGGGGGCGATCCACCCAATCGCCCCTCACTGGATCCGCTGTTGACTCGGGGAAAAAATTAGTTAGTTTGAAAACACAAACTAAGCCTATTTTACACTTTCCAACGGTCTCGACTATGATTTAGCCAGCAACACATGCGTGTACTCGTAGTTGCATAACCACAAGGAGGATTTTGATTTGAAAATTAGCATTAAAATCGTAAAACCAAAAAATATTGTCACAACTTTAAGAATCTTAATCTCCGTTCACCTATCAAACATGATCACTAATAACAAAGGAAAGTTCATGTTTTATTTGGTTATTGGTGCAATAGCAGTAACCATAATTCAAACACCAACTGTACTTCGATCAAGTGAAAGATGTGAAGAGTAACTACTGATTACGAAAACTATGGAATACTGAGTTACGTGATCTTTTTATATTAAAAAAAAGATTTTGCTGGCTTGGGAAAGCTGGTTCAAACTCGTGCACTTACAACAAACTAATTTATGTAAATTAAACTATTTGTTTACACCATTGGAATTGTTTAGCATTAGTTTATATAATTTATATTTTCAAATACCCTCTGGAATTCATCTTGGTGGTTTGTCTAATTTCATTTTTTATTGCCTCTTGCAGTTCTTGAATACATTATTCGGTGGCCATAAATTTACACTTATGATTCTGTTTTAAGAAAACGCATCAAGCAATCTTAACGTTGCTCCTGCTATAAGAGCTGGTGCAGGGTGCAGCCGTTATAGTTTCTTGAAAAAACATTAGGGCTTATTATGCGTCTTTTTGAAAATGCAACCCACACTCCTATTTTTTGAGGATGTAAAGAGCTTTAACAAAGATGTGAGGATTTTCGGTTTTCCAAATGTGCAAGTATATATAATTTTATATATATATAATTTAATGCTTGTTCAATATGCAGACTACCAAATATAATGACAAACTTGTCTTCTCTAAATAATTGCGGTTGATTACACTGTAATTCCTTCGTTAACGCAAATGTTACTACAGGTAGTGGCCTGAGTTAAGTAAAGAGACCGCCTATCCTACAACTTTTAAAACATGAGAAATCATTGCAGGTGTGTGCGCAAATTCCTTAAGCAGTGGTAAGAGCGTATTTACGAAAACCAGATGTACTTTGATGATGTTATTGGCATGACAATGAGAACATCAACAAACAACGTTTATTGAGGATTTCTGACTTACAAACACGTAATAAAATCTTTATTTGATTTCTCACACGTAAAAATTCGACTGAACAAGATGATTCACTTACGCAATTGCGCAATAATGGTTCCTTAATACTCCCTTTTAACGGGGTCATCACGAAGAAAGAGAAAAATACGATACAAAATTACAATTCGCTGTTTATTTTGTCATTTTTGTCGACGGCGGATGCTTTCTAAACCAGTGCTTTAGATTGGTTAGAAATTCCGATGGTCTTCCTCAATATCGGAATATTCGCCATAAAAATTAACTCAATTTTTCGAATTCGGGGTCTTAATAATGTTCACGGACAGCACGATAATTATGAAAAGACGTCACAGCTTACGAGAAGTTTTAGCCTCGGGTTAAAATTGTTCCGATGGAGGTTCTATCGACATATCAAAACAGCGTGTAAGATTACGCTTGCCTGTCTGTAATAAGTTAGTGCGTTTATTTATAATGTCAGGTACGTATGTAATTATTTATTATTGATAGTCTTGTAATTAACATATTATAAAAAAAACAAGAATAAACATTTATTTAATATTAAAACAAGTAAAAGTAATAGATTGTTTGGAATTAATTGTAGCGGTTGATGCCGAACATCAAGCGTAGCATTCTTATCTTCATTTTGTGAATTTATCTGTTTGAGTCTGGCGTTGGTTGATCAGTTTGTATGATGCCCTTCTTGTCTAAAGAATTAAAAATTGATAATATTAAATGTCCTATTTCAAAAGACGATATAACAAAATTTAAGAAACACAATGATTTATAAATTCATTTGAACAGGGTTTTCCACGTTACCTTAATCAAACGATATATGAAAAGCCAGTTACAGAAGAAACCTGAAAATTTGAACATGAGAGTAATTGGGGTAACTGGTTTTAACTAAAACCTACTCCACTTTTGTTACTTTAACTGCCACTTTCTACTCGTTACTATTCATTATCATTTACTTAGGCGCAATTCACATACTTAATTATTTTATGTAAATATACCCACTGGATTTGATTATGTTAACCAATTTTTTTCCCCGATTTTAATAAACCTGAGTGTACAATCATAACTCAAAAAAAGTTAATAGCTATTTTATGTACCTAAAGAAATAGAAGATTAACTCTGTTTATAATGAAGTAGAAAGGTGGTAGTATTAAGTAGAATACATACCTCTTCCATTATTTTACTTATTAAAATATCAATATTAAAATGTAGTTAAAACTATAAAACCTATCTTTCTATTTATCAAAATAAAATCTTGAATGGCATTGACCCAATATACTCGTTGAGCAAAAATCAATTTGTTGTGGGAAAAACAACATCCAACAATTGTGTGTTGGTTTGTTTGTTAGGTCCTTTATAGACTCAGCCTCTGTAAGTCCAAGACCAAAACAAAGTATATATTTGGGATTGGGGTCAACATTGAATTGCAGAGGGGAATGAGGGGGGTGGGGTGGAGATAAAGGTCCCACAGGGGCTTGGGGTCATTGTAAAAAAAATTTGTTTTAACATATTATATTTCTAGGTTAGCATTAAATTGTGTGAGAAAATGGAGGGTTTCGGGGAAGAGGGTCCGCCAGGAGAGACTTGGGCTCACGTAGTGGAATTTTTTTGTTATTGCCACTCGTCCGACAGCATGGGGTTTTCAACTAGTTCCTTAAATAAAGTTGAAATTTTGAGAATTCCGGTATCGGATTAGTGCTTACATTGAAGCACACTGGTCAAATAGTCGGCGATGAACTTAACATACACTGTGCGTTAAAAATTAAAAGACGTAGCGCTAATCCAATATTTCTCATAATTTTAATTACATAATTGTCATAGGTAAGTTTCCTCCAAAATTTGTTTGATATTCTATATACTCTAAAAGGAGTCTTTCTAGATGGAGAATGTAGCTTGTAATTGCCGACGTTTCGCCTACCATTGTGTGGGTTTTATCAAGGCTGTCGAGGTGACCATCAACTCGTTTTTGTAGACAACCTTGATAAAGCCCACTTAATGGTGGGCAAAACGTCGGCAATTACAAGCTACTGAGTTGGTTGTACATCCCTCCTCTACCTAGAATGACTCTTTTTAGAGTATACAGATTATCATACATAATTGTTTGTTATTTAGCTACTTCAACGGTAAGGCAACGATACGAGAATAGAATGGATTTGATTAATTCAAAATCAACTCATATTAAATATTTTACTTAGCACAATGATTGTTTACTTTAATACAGCTACATCACAAACATTTACAATTTTGTCATTCACGCTACTATATCGAGGTATCACTAGTAATAATTCGCAACTATTCTATCTGACACAGACTTTAAAGAAGATTTAGCCTAATTATTTACAACATTTATTCTTATGTTCTAATAGGAACTTTTGGTTTCATTCAAGGATGTATAATCCCCTACTTGAATTAGTTAAATACAAAATAGTGTAATAAATACAATGAAAAATTATAATAAATAATATATACATATAAATATATAATTATAGCCAAAATACGTTCGGCCTTACATCATGCAATATTGAATTCCGCATAAATTAATCTATAAAAAAACTGGAAGATCTCAAAAGCGCTATCACAATGCGCCCTTCGTAAGAATAAATAAAAAAATTGTTAAATTATGAAAATTGGAAATTAAACCTAAGCTAATACAACAACGGCGGTAAGAATAATAAATTCTGAAAACGGTCAATTAAAATAATAACATAGGATTCCTAATATAGCCACAGTATTAATGATGTAATTAAAATGCAATTAAGATAATGAGTACTACCTTGAATGTAAATCTTCTTAATTAAAGGTGGAAATGTACAAATTGCATTTATTTCTATGATACAATAGATTGTAGCTGGCATAGACATCACACATTTTGGTCATTTGTTGATCTATCATTAGTTTCAATGATAATAATTTTCTGAAAACGTATACATTTAATCAGCGTTTTCTATTTAATTCAGCACAATTAATTTAATCAAGTTAATTATCCTGAATTTAATATTGCTTAAATTAATTTCAGTCTATTCTATACTATCAAAAATAAATTAATAAAGTCCGAATCACAGGCTTCGTTTATACCATACCTTTCGACATCATTCGAACCGTGTTCTTAAGAGCTTGTCGTTTATTACAAAACCAAATTCTAATAACTTCCCGTTCGTAACCCAGTTGGTGAGCGAGTCCTGTTATTTCAGTGCCTGAAATTGAGTTCGTTTAGTAACGCGAGCGTGTTTGATATTTTTTTGTAGATTAAGTACCTGAAGGATGCGTGTTTCTTTCGAAGTGGGCGTTCAGGAGTTCTAATGCTTGTGGTGTAAATGACGTTCTTCTTTTTCGTTTCTTCGACGGTTCTACGCCGATGAAATCTGTCAGGTGGTTTTGGCCGCTTTTGTATCTGGAATAAAAACTGTTATGTTATTTAATAATCGTGTTTACTTTTCGAATTGCAGAAATCTAATTAATTATTTAATTAGGTGCATATTCAGTTTAGAAAGATTTTATGATAACATTTAGGTACCTTTACATTGACTTAAGAAGGTAGTATAACCCAGAGTTTGTAATATACAATATCTCAAATATTTAAAGCCATGTCATGTTAGAATACCAAGTCACTTTATACAAAACGGTTTAAAAATTTACTAAAATTCAAAAAAGTTTCACAAACTTTGTTCTCCTGATGAATGACTTTTGATGCAGATTTTCTGCTTCAAATTAGAAATCAAAATTGCAAAATTTTCTTACGTTCGGCATCAATAGCTTAAAAATCATCCGTTAGGAAACTACATAGAATTTAAAACTTCCGTTTATGATACTAATGTAGATAAATAAATAAGTTCCTGCAACCGTTTTTGCATTCTCACCATCTCAATAAATGCAATTTTTTATCCCAATTACAGAACGGTTTATTTCTAAAAGGTAATGATCAAGATGCTTAAAAAGGTGTAGAAAAACTGTCAAGAGTATGTTGGGTGTTATTAAAAAAAATGTGTGTTTGTCTGCAACTTCATAAGGCAAAAACAATAACAAAGGCATCCAACTTATTTACTACGTACAATTCTTGGGTGATGTAATAACAATATTGTTTGAAGTTTTTTTGTTAAACAAAAACCGTAAAATTTTTACTATTAGCATGTCAAACAGCAATTTTAACATTCAGGATATTTGTGATTTGCCCGAACAAACACTCAATTCAAAAATTTTTATGCCGGGCGGACAAACAAACGGGCGGACATATACAGTGTATCTTCTTAAGTTAGCAACATTAGAAAAAATTTTATTATTAATTTTAAGAAAATTTATTCTTTTATAAAAAGTTATGCATTTTCTATAACCTAAATTACAATCATCAGATACTAAATTTTTTCAGCGAGGATCGACAAAAAATATGAGTTTGCAACAATATCGAAAACTGTAATTGTAATAAGTTGTTCGGAATAAAATTATGTTTTAATATGCAATTACAATCTTCTTCTTCTTTTTTTTTACAAATTTTACTCAAATTATCGATTCTCAACATTTATCTTTTTTATTTATTACAAACTTCTCCGTTCCGTTTAGACAGTATTAAGCCAATTTATCTATCTAATTACTACACCATTAACATAAAAATACGTCCACGAAATGATTCAACATATCCACCTTCTGTGTCAATACAGTTACATTTGGGTTATTTCATGTCAACTGGTACAGGAGTTCCCAGTTGACCATTTCCGATTTGTCTCAAGTTTTGCACAAAACTTCCTTAGCCACTTAAATAGACATTATGTAAAATTTCAGCCCCCAATATGCAATTCCTGTGGTAGAATCCATGACCGGGTCTAATGATACATTTTGTCATGTTTGACATATTACTGTAGAAGAAATAAAAGGGGTGAGGTTCTGAAAATTTCTGTATCTGTTCAACTTTTAGGATGGTACAACTCAACTTAAGTAGATTTCAGGGAAATGTCTTAAATGAGGTAATTTTTCTTGTGGATGTTTCTTTCATAGATGTAATCAAACCCGGAAAATTTTATCTATAAGTATAGCAAACTTTTAGAAATACGTTATAGTCAATCTGGCCAAAAATTTTTTTTTTACAATTTAGCCTGTTTTTAAACTCCTGTCGCCTGACACCTTCTTAAAGTTCAAGAATCATTAGAAAAAACTTATCTTTTTCTATAAGAGAGATACATTTACTTTTATTTAGTTTTTTGAAATAAGGTAGGTATCTAAAATAGAAAAAAACACTTGGTTTTTTGAACTTTCAATTCATCACGAGGTGTGAAGTCTGAGTTGATATTTTTAATAGTATGGCTATTGAGCGTGACCCCTTGGCGATGGGGTTATCAAATCAGTTATAAATTGGTAGTGACCAGTCCACCATGGACCAATGCAAGATTCAATTTGTTTTCAAAATTTGTGGAAATCATTAAAATTTAATAGATTTTTTAACTTAATATTTAAGAACTTATTTCAAAAAAAAAAAAAATTAAAAAGTAAATGCATCTCTCTTATAGAGAAAGATAAGCTCTTTCTAATGGTTGTTAAGTAAGATGGTATCATGCAACCCACCTGAGATATTGGAGTTTACAACAACAAAAATTACCTCATTTAAGACATTTCCCTGAAATCTATATCTACTTGAAACTTAGCTAATTTTTATCGCGACGACATTTTTATAAATATTTTGTCAACTTTGAGCCCCAGGTGTGCTGAGTATAACTACTTGTATAACTTCATACATTTAGGAGTTGTACCATCCTAAAATTTTGTGCAACATTTGAGTCAAATCAGAGATGGACAACTGGGGACGATCTGTATAACTGTATCAATTGACATGGAAACCCACATTTTGTATTGTTACTGTAAACAAAAAAATTTTTTTTATTTAATTGGATGTAATTTTATATTCAAACGTAGCTTTTAGTACTGATCAATTTTTTTCAATAACAAATTTTGATATAGTCAAATATAAAAGTATTTTACTCTTGAATAAAATTCATATTTTTTGACAAACCGCATATACGACTGTGCAAATTTAACATCTGACAATTGTATTTTAGATTTTAGAACATGTCAAACTTTTTATAAAAATTACTTTTTTTGTAAAATTAATAATAAAAAAGTTTTCCATATGCTGCCAACTTAAGTAGACACACTGTATAATTCAGTAACGATCGGAGTTGGTTGAACATAGTTTTGGAAAAAGTGCTTTGACAAACTTAATGATTCACTTCGAAGTATTTATAATTTCTTTAGAAGGCATAAAATAATAAGTATATTCTATTTTCGACCTCTTGACGAATCTTTGAAACGTATCGTGGATCATAGCTTGACGTTTTCTAATAATATTTATCTGAATTCCTTAAGTGTTCACGTATTTCTATAGATCCCACAGAAAGAGATCTAAATGAGTTCAGTCGGATAACCTAACAAGTCAAGTCAGTGCCAAAACCTTACACCTCTAAACATGCGGCACCAACTAAAAACCTTGATAAACAGAACACATTTTTTGTAAAGAAAGAAATCAAAAAGCATTTGAGTCACACAATATCGAAGCTTTACGCGTTTTGTAATTTAAGACAAAATTTGTTGTACCCCCATATGATATGTGGCAAAAGTCAATGGAGAACCTGAAAAATTGGTAGATTTTTATCGGGTTTTTCGAAAGTTTCTGATCTCTTCATAGTAAGTTAAAGCAAAGTTTCCAACATCCCAGGGTCGATTTGTAGAAAGTCTAATTAAATTTGTTTGTAATTGAATAGTTAATTCAGCAGCTCATGATTGAACTCAGAGTTCTGATCAATGAAATACCGAATAAACTATGTAATTGAAATTAAATTTAATTTGTCTTTCTATAATCTGAGCCTTAATGTTTAAAGTTTCATTTAACATTTCCACGTAGAGATTTTCTCTGTTTAACGTTTAATAATAGCGTCTTTTTAAATATTTTTTGGATCCTCCATACATTGTGAACCATTAGTGGAAGAGGGATATCTCGGAAAATATTGGGTTTAAAAAAACTTTCATAATAATAAGTTCCGCATATCAATGAGCTGCACATTTAAAATTTTCGATTATACAGGATGTTCCATAAAAGCGCAACATAAAAAAATTATGTTTTTTTTAAATAGAACCACCTATTTCTTATTGAAAATTTGGATTCCTTGAGAAACAGATTATTTTAGTTTTTCCGGAAAAATTGACGTTTTGAAAAAATGAAATAACTCAGTTATTCTGGAATTTATCCAACTGCGATTTCGCAACTTAAATATGCATTACATGTGCTAACTAGCACTAATTTTCAACCTTGCTAAGTTTTGAGTAATCATCAACTATACAGGGTGTCCAGAAACTCTCCTGACAAACGAAGACCGGAGATTCCTCAGATAATTTTAAGACAATTTAACCCAATTTACCTAGTCAGAAAATGCTTCCTAAGGGAGCTAGAGCTCTTTGAAGATGGCGCCTGGTAAAGTAAAAATTAAAAAAATAAACTTCGCGAACTGACAACAATTTGACAATAAAAACGTAGGTTTTACTTTTGTTCGCAGTTCAGAGCCAACTAGTGCAAAAATATAAATTTAACTTTAATGACAAAAAACAAAAATTTTCAAATCCATTTTTCTAGAAAACGGTGTATCCTAATGACTTAAAGTAAGAGTACCTTTTAGTACTAGAATACCTGAAAATTTAATAATCTAGTGTCACAAATGCTTAAAAGTTAAAGACAAAAAGTTATGCGTTAAAATAACCGTTGACCTACCCAAAACTGACGCCTATGACCGGTACTAGAAATTGCAATTGATGGAATCGATTCATCTCCGAAGGCTAAACAAGCATACCAGTTTTTGCTTTTCTAAGTAGAAGCGTTCTAGAGGTATTTAAAAAAAACTATTTACAAGAAATTGTCTTAAAATTATCTGAGGAATCTCCGGTCTTCGTTTGTCAAGAGAGTTTCTGAACACCCTGTATAAAAATAAGTCGGGTTTTCCTTTATGACGCTATAACTCCAGAACGCACTAACCGATTTCCACGGTTTTGCATTCGTTGGAAAGGTCTCGGGCTCCGTGAGGTTTATAGCAAAGAAAATTCAGGAAAAGTTTCAACAGAAAAGCGGAAAAATCTTTTTTCACATACAGCGCCATCTCTGATACATAGCATGTACAACAAACCAATATTTTAAGTAGATGGTGCCGGTGCGTCGCAATTACAATTAACAAGTCGCAAGGCCAATCGCTTAGTGTTTGCGGGATAAATTTAGAAAATTATTGTTTTTCACATGGGCAGTTATACGTTGCGTGTTCACGAATTGGGAAACCATCCGCTTTGTTTGTGTTAACGTCAGACCAAAAACAAAAATGTGGTTTACCAAAGTGCACTTCAATGAAACGGATAATTTGCGGACACGTATAACGCTTTGATTCAGTATTTACTTTGGATTCACTTTCATTTACTTAGAGAAGTTCAACTAAATAACACTTCATTTTTGTAATCGAAATGAATTCATTACTGTTGTGAAATGAAATAAAATTTTTCCTTTTCAAATATAAAACAAAAAAAAATTTTTTTCTTCATATTTTAATCACCAAACGAAATGGTACATAAAACGAAGTCATCTGGTGGCAAAACGGAGTTCGCCGGGTTTGCTAGTCAATTATATAAATTATTTAATCATAAGAGTTAGATACCTACAACCTTATCATTAGAAAGCTTATGAAGTTGTACGTTCAACGGCATATAAAAAAATATGTGATGCCATTGAGAAATCAAGTTATCCATGAATTTAGGGAGTTCAATTTAAATAAATGATTACTCAAAACTTAGCAAAGTTGGAAAGGTGAACAACTAGCTTTAGTTAACACATGTAATGCATATTAAAGCTGAAAATCGCAATTGGATACAATCCAAGATAACTGAGTTATTTAATTTTTTTGAAACGTCAGTTTTCCGGAAAAGGTGAAATAAGGCGAAAACTCCCCATTTTAGACATTATGTATGATACATAAAGTCACGTTATAATTTCCCAAGAAATCCAAATTTGCGATAAAAAAAGGCTAGTTCCATTTAAAAAAAAAAAAAACAACTTTTAAAACGTGCAGCTCATTGATCTGTACCCTCCTTAACAAGCTTTCGGTGAACAAGGATTGGAATCTGTTTAACGTCGTGACCTTGTTTGGCGCCTTCAATTTTAACGATTGTTATTGACGATTTTGCGACCATTTACTTATCATTTCACAATGGCATATTATCTCACGAACCACTCCCTCCCACTGAGTTACACTTTTAAATCAAAATTGTATTCTTTTGCGTGTGACAAAATAATATTATTTTAACACACGTAAATAAATGTATGGAATAGGTTTAAATTAATAATGAAATTGTTAAACGTATTTCAAGGTAAACGAAATCAAACTGAACTAATGCAACACCTACTTCTGTAAGCAATTGTTGTCGGTTTTGTTATCGTTTACGATATATAAAAATTATTAAATTAAAATAAAAATCATGTCCATGATTTATATAATTAATAAATGATAATTTGTAAATTTTAATATAATCAAAACCTACTGGATTAAATGTCACTTTATTTGATACTTCCAGAGAGCATCCTTAAGGACTATGTATGACTGTTCTATTTAGACTTCTACTAGGGTGATTGGAGTTTTAAAATTTTACGGAGGCATTTTAGGTCTCGTTGCCAATTAATGTGAAACATTTATTTTGACAAATATTCCAAAGCATAAGGCCTCGCGGATAATAAAATCCATATAGTAAAGAAGAGTTAGAAGTGTTACTCTACTTATTCTAGAACCAAATGAAGCCAGAAAAATGTCTATCTATATCAAGCAAAATATTTATACTACGGACTGATATGTTATGTAAATTAGACAGTAAAAAAGCGTGACTGTATTAATATGGTATTATGTAATAATAAAATTGATTGAATATTTTTTTGTATTTAATTTAATTAATAACTTAAGAATATACAATTATGTTTGACAAAATATACAGATATTTTGACAAAATCGTTATATCGAATCACTAAGAACACGACTAATGTTTTTAAAGAAAGCATGTTGAAACAAAGTGTCGGACACGTTTAAAAAATTAGTTTCAGTTTTTACTGTTTCCCGACGCTATTTTACAGGAAAAAATTATATGTTATTGAAGCGCTAGAATAACATCCTTATATGCAATTAAAATATTTAAATATATTATTGTTCACATTATTGTGCCCTCCAACTTTGTGCAAACACTTGCCTTAATTCAAGATCAATTAATAGATTGGGAAGGATTTAAATGTTTCACGACAAAAGCTGCGAAAAAAGCTTATTTTAAAAAACGTAATTATAACAAATCAGAATGTATTAGGAAAAAAAGGATCCGACCGAAGTTGCATAAGAAATCGATGTTTATGATAGTAAAATCCAAAATTATTTTTATTTAAAACTGTATCTTTGAGAGTGGCGCCCGTGACATAGGAACTTTACATGGGAATTTGAACGGTATAACTCTTGGAGCTTATATTCTTAAAAAAAGTATGCAATTAGCATTACACGAATGGTAAAGAGGGTTGCCCATTCATGAATATGTGTAAATTATTGTACAATTTATTTCGTTTATTTTAAAGCGTAAAATTGAAAAGCACATACAAATTTAATTCTAATAATGATACAAAATATTCAGTTTTTCTTCATTCTAAACGTTCAATTAACCTATTATTTAATTAATCCGATTAATAAGATAAATGTTTTTGTTATAATGTAATTTTTAACTGCATGTCCTTAAAATATTAAAAAACCTAATCAATTTGTAAGTTTATACGTATAATTGATTAGATATTACTATTCTGGTGCCAATTTGATTTTCAATTACGTCAAATTTAATTAATTAAGAATCATTTATTAACTAGAAATAGTTTCTATTGTGCTCAATTATATAGTTGAATTTTTGATTATTTAATTGACAATTATTTTTGTAATTATATGAGCAATTTAACTTTTATTAGAAAAGAAACATTAAAATTATTGCTTTATACAAAATGGCAATTAAAATTCTTTCTTTAGTTTTTATTTAAAACAAGATTATTTTTAAAATAAGAAGTTGTTCGGTTATTGACGACCATAATTAAAAAGTACCTATTCACAAAAGTTTCGCCATGCTGACACGCAGTTTTATCAATTGGGTGATTGTACGAATATTGGGTAATTACTGCACTCTACCATTTAACAAATATTCTTGTTTAAGTATATACAAGGTGGCCCACCGAAAATAAAACAATCGACCACTTACATCCAAATACCCAAAAAGTGTTGGGACAGGTCGATTTTCTTTTGAAGTGAGACAAATATTGTTGGTATTTCCAATCATCTAAATGTTACCCTCAGATGTGATAAGGTGTACCCCAAAAAGTTGAAACGGTACAATGAATTTTTTAACTTTTGATTTGAGAGCAAGAACAATAAGCTTTCCACTAATGTTTAAATTTTTTAATTCCGATTATTACTTATCGAGTTATAAGTGTCTGAAACTGAAATGAAGCAGTAGAAGTAGCAGTTTTGAATCGTGTTGCAGTCAATCCTACCACAAGCACGAGATAATTGGTTGCTGAATGAGGCATTAATCATACTTCTAGTCAACGAATTTTGAAACATCACAAATTCCATTCATACAAAATTAAGTAATGAATTTTTGTGAAATTATTAGTAAAAGTGTTCATAATAATCAAAATTTCCTTTTTAATGCATGGTTTTCAGACAAAATTCTAGCCCCAATTGTTGTTATTGGTCAGATTCTAAACGTTGGGCAGGCATTTTTGGTGATCGTATTGTTGTCTTTATTTTACCCGGTAACTAGACAGAAGAGATGTACGTAGAATCTTTAGATAACATTATTGTGCCATCATTAATTGATGTAATTCAAAACGATGAACGATATTTAGGAAATCATATTGGATGTTTTCTACACTATACACTAGGTGTTTGAGAATATATGGATTAAAAGGAGAAGTGCAACTAAATGGCCTCTAAAATCGTTAGACTTATTCGCTTATTATATATTTTTTTTGAAGGGGTCATCTAAAGAGCAGAGTGTATCACACTTCATGGGCTTCTGATCTGCGATATCGTATACTCAACGAATGCCGGCAAATTACTCGACAGATACTTAAGTCAGCAAGTCTTAAGGATTATGTTTTATTGAAATAGTTAAGTGTATTTATTGTATCGTTTTTTTCTATCAAAAGTTGTTTTATGTTGCTGAACAGCTTCTATACGCCTTTACGCGTTTGTCAGTATCAGGACGATGTGGCAGTTCTGAGCAAAACTCCTATTTTCAAAATGTTTAGCTTAAGTTTTATTTTATATCAGTATAGTTTTAAATAATATACAGGTTTTACTTATTTTAAACAGAAATATAATTTATTTATTGCGTTTGAAGTTATTATTGAACTTAGTTGTAATATTCCCTAATCTATTTTTGAACCTTCTTGTAACAGAGAATAGCAATAGTCGATTAAAAGTCCATGGTCTTTTATCCTACAGACGTTGCTGTCAAATTTGGCAGGTCTTTATGGCGGTTGAAGTCAAAAAAAGGTTTTTTCATTGTCTTTATATCGTTTTGGCAAAAAAAGATATTTGACTTGTGTGTCTAACACCATAGAGTTTACTTTTAAAAAATAATTAGTTGCAAGCACGCTGACATGAGCTAATAGTAAAAGTATCGGATGGATTATACCTTTGCTTGCAAAATAAAGAGAGAACTGGATGTCAAAATTAAAAGTATCAATACCATGCCACTTTGGGTGTAAGTATTGATCATTACACTTTTTGGCCAGGTGCTGGCAAGAGGAATGTCTGCCAATAGTGAACGTACAAACATAGTGAGTAATTCCGGAAACCGTTTAGCACGTCTTCATTAGCCTCACTAAATATAGTTATAAAATGATTAGAAACTCTAAGGGTACCGTAGTAAAGTACGGTTTTTGTCAAACTGCACAAAGAAGTGGCGTATATTAAATGCAGAGATAAAGGAAATAATGGCCACAATGAAGATCCACTTATAAGCAAATGTAGGTATGCCGAATATAAATCTTGTAAATATGTAAGTCCATATTTATATCTGATGATATTATCTGTCTGACCTGACCTTGATGATCATCTAATATAATCTAAAAGAGTAAGTCAACAATGGCATACCAACTTAAACTGCAAATAGTAAAACACTTAACAACAAAAGACCAACTAACAGAAGATGACCAACTAACTAGCAAAAAACTTATAACAAACGACCCAAACTAGACGGTCAACAGTCTTTTTCAGCTCCCACACCGTTCTGAGAGACATATGCCGACCTTTAACTCTTCCTCATTCTCCTTATAATTATTGTTTTTGTTTTGTTACAGTTGTTTTGTACAGTTGGAAGTGATTTTTGTGTTATGTTTTATTATCGATTTAATAATTTTTGTAATTGTTTACTAATTTTGTAGTTGTTAAATTGAAAAATAGAAACAGTTAAATCATTTTTTTAATTTCATTTCCTAATAGATCCTAGAAAAAACTTTCCCCAACTGAGGAAATCGAGACTAAAGTGTTTACCCAATGCATTCTGTACCTTTCTAGTTCGTCTGACGATTTTCAGTAAAAACCGTCTTTGAACAGCATGCACTGAAGAACCATTGGCATATTAGTAACTCAAACTTATAATTTTAAAGTTGCTTCGAGTTTACTTGGCTAGTATTTTGAAACTGTTTTTGACTAGATCTCTTAGTTGGTGTAAATATGCGATGTGACCAAGGTTTAACATAAATGTCATAAAAACTCGACTTCTACTGAAGTTGTTTTAGTACTTCTCTGATAATATTATGAGCTGATCTATCTCTCAAAATAAAATTAAATTATTCATATCTGTCTAAAAGTAGGTACTAGTTATACAGGTTGTATCATGACGAAATTCCATTAGAAGTTTATGGGAAAGTAGCTCGAATTCAATTCTGAAAATTCTCATGACTAAGTTTTGACGTAAGCTATACCTAAAAGAATTTTAGCTCTTTGATGGCGCTTCCGGTTGTACCGGAAGTTGTTCCATTTAAGAAATCAATTTTTTGATGTTTTTGTATAAAAAGATCATACACGAATTTTGAACACTTGGATAGCAGAGTAGTATGACTGTACTAATTTATATCCAGAGAATATTTCATCCTATGAATCAGGTATTTAATTTTGAGTTGTCTAACGACTTTGTGTCATATTAGTTTGAAAAGTGTGGTTCAAATGTTAATTTTTTTAAAAACATGAATAATTGGAAAAACGGATAATGATAGATGTACATAGAATAATGTAGAAAGTCAACTTAATATTAAACGGAAATTTGAAAATATACGGAGAGTTCTATTTAAAAAAAAATAAACAAAGTTGATGGTTGCTTCCGGTACAACCAGTTATGGAAGGTAAACCACTCTTGATTCAATCAGAACAGGCAGTCAAGACGTGTTTTGTTTCTATATGTAAGTTGGATTTCCTTTACAAATTTAATTTAACTAATAAACATTCTTTTCCGTACGTCCCAGATAATCGCTTGATCTTGTGTTTGTGCTCGGAAAAAGAACCTACAGAAGATATTGTTTCAAGAAACAACATATCATTTACTGATATGTTGATAACTTTATATCATGTGGCCAATAAACTATTTCAGGGCGATAACTAAAATTGGGACATTTACAAAAATAAAACACGGTAAAATTTTGAAAAATTTTGATTTTGTAAAATTTGAAAGCATTGAAAATGAATAATAGTAGTATATTTATATTATAATAATATCCGTATTTAGCCGAATAACAATTATTTTTGAAATGTAACTTAAATGTCAATACATTTTCTTTCAAACTATTGAAAATATCTGCCAAATGGTTTTGAAATCAATCCATTTTCAAGAAATAAATCTTATTTAGTACACGGGGTAAATCACGACAAACGAGACGGAAGTTTATTGCGAAACAGTAAAGTTTAACAAATTTTGCCATTTTAGTAATATGCACCTTGATAAATATATCAAAATATACAGTATGTCCCAAAAAAAGTGGCGCATGAAAGTTATATTTCTTCTTATAGAACATCATTTATAATATTACGTTTTCTGGTTGTCAGTAAAAACGTAATATACTTTTCTAAAGGTTCGATGTACCTTAATACAGATTCTTCTGAGTTACGTTCACTTTTCTTAAAATATGAAGTTTAAAAATATAAATCATTATTTTCTAATCCAAAAATCATATCAAATTTACTCTTACGTCTTCATAATTGGATATTAGCTGAATGTATTCTATGATTGAATATTATCTTTACAGGGTGTCTAAAATTTACAGGTTAATTATGAGATCATTCAATATGTAATATGAGCCTTGAGTTTTAAACAGAACACCTTCTTTTTATTAATCCATAACGTTACCAAAAAAGTCTTCTCTTGAATGGTATAAGAGTATCCTATGCCTAAGTGTTTCAGTTTTTGCGTAAATTTACAGTTTCTTTAAAATTAATAGTAGCAAGGCATTTCAAAAAAAAAAATGCACACGTAATTTAATTAATCAATAATTTTAAGTTATTATAGTCTAATAATTACATGACTTACAAAAAATCATTTTTCGTTACATGTTAGATACCATATTTTTGAAACAAAGGAATTAAACCAATTACAAATTAAAATTCTAATCGGGTGTGACCGATGTTACCATGGTTACCATTTTCAAAACAAATGTTGAAACAATCTGATAAGAGACGAAAAATTTAACTTTTCGTAGCTAGTTAAGAAAAGTGAACCGTTTCAACACTTACTTTGATTATGAAAAGTGTCACATCTGTCACGGAAAACCCTAATACAAACAAAATTTTGAATAATTTATAAATCAATCAAATTAAAAGCTTAAGAAAAACCAGTATCATCCGTATCACATTCACCGATATTTGACAGAAAACGATTACGATAAATGTTTGAACTTTTGTTTATGGACTTTAGACAATTGTTAGTAGGGTGTAATGGCATAATATGACATTAACTGATTACATTCAAAAGAGGACTTCTTTGTTAACGTTATGAATTAATATATTACATGGTGTTCTATTTAAAATAAGACTAATATTTTATACTGAGTGATCTTCTAATTAATGTGTAAATTTTTAACACTCTGTAAAGAGATGTTTAATATTTAAGAATGTTGAATTTTTTCTAAACCCTATATTTTTTGAGAAAAGTCGAAGTACCTGAGAATACTTTGTATTTAAGTATATGGAAACTTATTTGTTATGGGCAATCAAAAAACGCAATAAAATACATAGTGTCCTATTAGAAAAAATATAACTTTGATGTGCCTTATTTGAGGTATATTTCACAATAAATTTAAAATGTAATATTTATTAACGTTCATGTTTATAATGATAAAACGTGTACACTCATGAAATTTAAAACTTGGACACCACAATTTCTGTAAACAAAAGTTTGCACATTGTGAAGCGGGCTTAAGGGTATCATTTACAATTCTAACAGCAGGTAGTCTCAGCAGGGGTTATCTTATAGAAGGACTGTAGAATGAATCATTACACTAAGCACGTTTTAGAAAATAGGTAATTTACGTTGCTTACTTAATTTTTTCTTTAAAGAATATATTTGAAGGTATCGCTAATTAAACACCATAGCTCGATTAATTATCGAATCAAAATTTTGTTTAGGAAATGTTTACAAAATAAAATTAGAAATAATTTTGATTTAAAAAACGTCTACAAGCAATAACTTTTAAATTAAATCAAAAACTAAACATGGTTATTTGGGTTGACTGATTATTACTTATTTTTAAATAAATCTAACCTACTAATTATTGTAAGTTATTAAAAAAAATCATTAAACTCTCTATTCATAATATTTAGTCCTTACAAAATGTATATTTTATGACGTTTCATTTTTTCTGTAGTTAATATAAAAAGTGAAAATAAAAAACTAAGGCAATTCTTATTGTCAACGTATATATTTAGTTTTTGACAAGAATTTATTACATAATTATAATTAAGATACCAAGTTATAGTTTAAAATTAAATGAAAACTTTTTTTAAATAAAGGTATTACTATATAAATAAATATAAGAAATCAATAATGGGTGTGACCTCCATTATTATTGATACATTCTTGGAGGCGTCTGCTCATTGACGCTATCAAGGTATCAATATAATTAATATTAATCGTTTCCCATGCGGTATCAATGGCTGCAATTAGTGCATTACGGTTTACTGGTATAAAATTTGGCCCTTGTTGTCTTCGGATAACAGCAAGTATTCGAGCCCAAACATTTTCGATAATGTTAAAATCTGGGCTTTTGCTGGCCAGGGTAACAGCTCCAAGTTATTTTCTCGTATCCAATTGCGCACAACCCGCGAAGTATGAATAGGGCGTTGTCCTTTAACAACAAAAATACATTATGAAAATGTTAATTCAACAGATCCCGAACTATTTTTGGAGAAAGTATAGTGAAATAAGAATACTTACTTGTTGGAAAATATAATCTTCGTCTGGATAAAACACTTCGACTGAAGGTTTCATAATAGTTTCCAAAATATCTAAATACGCAGCAGAATCAAGACGTCCATCGATAGCCCAACAAACTCCTGGACCCCGCGCTAACCCAACCCCACACATTCACAGAAAAATAACCACTTCGTTTTTTAGGACATATGTGATTATTTTCGTAACGAGTTCCTTCCATTCTAAAAACTTTTAGTGGTCCATCGTTGCGGCTATTGAACGTTTTTTGTCGCTAAAATCACTCGATTCCAAAATTCCAAAGGTTCGTTCACATATCGCCTTGCAAATTCCAGACGACGTCTCATATTTTCGTCACTGAGAACTTCTTTCGCAGCAGCATTATACTTCTTTATTCCCATCTCCTTTAATCTTTTTGTGCAGTTATACGGCATCCGGGAAAATGTGTATCTGCTATAGCCCTGAGTATGTAGCAAATGGTTGTTCTGTTACGTAATGAAACAACTCGAGATCTTGAGCACGTGTAGATACTTTAGGTCTACCACTTCCGATGGCTCTTTCCAAAGTGTGTTCAAGATTCCATTTTACTCGGTAATGCCCTACGGTGCTTTTGGTATATCTAACATACGTGAAATTTCACGCACGCTACGGCCCGCCGCTAATTCCGAAACAATCCGCGCTTTCAAATCAGCACCGAGATGAGGTGGCATTTTCACAACACTTGAAATTTTAAACTAAAATGGAATTTACATTTCTTACTTTATTTATTGGTTCACACTACCCCTTCTCAAACAGTAGGTAATTGTTTATTTATTACATACTTCTAATGACCAATGTAACAACCCTTAGAGCAATATGACTCAAAGGAAGTAAATTAAACAAGGATATTCTATTGTTATTGAAACTTATTCATAAAGTAAAAGCCATTTCCTTATAATGCTAATGGACAGGATTTTCTTTTAAGTATTAAGATTACAATAGAGGACTTATAAACTTTCGAAAATATCTAATTATAAATATTTACACTGCAATTGCGCTTTTTCCTTAATAATTTCTTAGCAATAACATACACGTTCTTGGTTTTAAGTTGTCATAAATTTGATATGATATAAATTTGTGTTTCTAATATTACATCACAAACTAATCTTTATTCGCCAAAAATTGTTGCTTAAGTTGTAAAGCTTCGTACACACCTGAACAACAAACCGAGCAACAAACATAACAACGAACCGAAAGTCAAACAGAACGACAAACGATCTTTTATGATTTCCACAATCCGAACAACAAACGGAACGTTTGTGCTGTTCCCATAATTATTTTCAGTAGTTTTCAGTTCATATATATTTATTATTGAGAAGAGAAAATTGCGGAAAACAAGAAGATAGTGCCAACCAAATTTTTACGCACAAAGAAGAGTAAAAATTATAATTTACTTCGCTTTTTTTTATTTTGGAAATTTCCGCCCAAATGATGCTAATAGGGACATCATTTTTTCTTGCATTCTTAAACACTGATTAATTTAAAACATTTTTCTTCTGTCAACTCCATAATATTACCTAAAACACAACAAACCCACAAAAGGGAGGACAAAAATAAATAATTTAATTCTCCCGCATAAGTTTGTTCGCCGTTTTGTTTAGATTCGTCCAAACCTGCAAACGCATTCGCGCGCATTTTCTTTGATGTCGGAGAAAAACCGACAAGTTGCGGGAACGCCGCAAACCGTTCGTGGAACAATCAGGACTTGCGAATCTGTTCTAAAATTCGTACGTAGCACCGTCCAAATTAATGTTCCGATTGCCGTTCGGTTCGTTGTTCTGTTTGTTCCTCGGTTTGTTGTTCAGGTGTGTACGAAGCTTTACAATAAGCATATTAATATGAACTATATCTTATGAAAGGAGAGTTATGTAACTATAATTAACGACTTAACGTTACGTTAGTAGATTCCATTTACTATTTACACATATTTTCTTGGAACATTCGATAATTAACTATCGGGATATGATGACCCTATACTTCGCAGGTTGTGCGCAACTGGATACAAGCAAATAACTTGGAGCTGTTACCCTGGCCAGCAAAAGCCCAGATTTTAACATTATCGAAAATGTTTGGGCTCGAATACTTGCTGTTATCCGAAGACAACAAGGGCCAAATTTTATACCAGTAAACCGTAATGCACTAATTGCAGCCATTGATACCGCATGGGAAACGATTAATATTAATTATATTGATACCTTGATAGCGTCAATGAGCAGACGCCTCCAAGAATGTATCAATAATAATGGAGGTCACACCCATTATTGATTTCTTATATTTATTTATATAGTAATACCTTTATTTAAAAAAAAGTTTTCATTTAATTTTAAACTATAACTTGGTAACTTAAATTCAGAAAAAAAATGAAACGTCATAAAATATACATTTTGTAAGGACTAAATATTATGAATAGAGAGTTTAATGATTTTTTTTAATAACTTACAATAATTAGTAGGTTAGATTTATTTAAAAATAAGTAATAATCAGTCAACCCAAATAACCATGTTTAGTTTTTGATTTAATTTAAAAGTTATTGCTTGTAGACGTTTTTAAATCAAAATTATTTCTAATTTTATTTTGTAAACATTTCCTAAACAAAATTTTGATTCGATAATTAATCGAGCTATGGTGTTTAATTAGCGATACCTTCAAATATATTCTTTAAAGAAAAAATTAAGTAAGCAACGTAAATTACCTATTTTCTAAAACGTGCTTAGTGTAATGATTCATTCTACAGTCCTTCTATAAGATAACCCCTGCTGAGACTACCTGCTGTTAGAATTGTAAATGATACCCTTAAGCCCGCTTCACAATGTGCAAACTTTTGTTTACAGAAATTGTGGTGTCTAAGTTTTAAATTTCATGAGTGTATGTCTTTTACTGTTTCGCTATAAACCTCCGTTGCGTTGGTCGTGATTCACCGTGTATATTTAGAGTAAATGATCACACATAACTTACATACGGTTTAACGTTGTTGAAATCTATGTTTATTACAACTATTTCTTTAAATTATGTTGTGTACTATAGTGCAAAATCG
This sequence comes from Abscondita cerata, assembly GCA_030710515.1. Taxonomy (NCBI): domain Eukaryota; kingdom Metazoa; phylum Arthropoda; class Insecta; order Coleoptera; family Lampyridae; genus Abscondita; species Abscondita cerata. The sequence goes on from JALBCR010000392.1 coordinate 67,347, forward strand.
ATAATGGAACCCTAAACATTTTAAATCCACCGAGGAAGGGTTTATTCAATGTTACTTAAAAATTATTCCCCTCGATATCATTTCCTAAGTGTAATAATGAGAATGAAAAAAAAATATGTAGATGTTAAGCGTCTTCAAGAGTGGAAGCTTTTAAAATAAATAGTATTTTTTTAGTAACGGTTTGATAATTGTGTAATTGACTGTAATTGACTGAAACGTTGTAATTTACAATGCAATGGTGCTTTTGTTAAAAAGTAACTAATAAAAAATATTGCGGTACCAACCTTTCTTCGGCCTCCTTCATCCACCTTTCCAGCACGGGTTTAATTTTCTGCGCACTTTTAGGTGTAATGTCTAATTTTTCAAACCTACATGCAATAGAAAATACTGTAAATTACACACTACGCATAAAATTACTTGTGTTGTGGCACAGGACACTGACATATCTACATTTAATAATAATTGTTTGAAAAATTTAGTCCTAAAACTTTTGGTGAAAATATATGCCAGTGCCCTGGCTATTTTAAAATAGCTTACAAATACAAGTGATTTATGAAATTTTGTGCAATTAAGGTAATGGTTTTTTAAAAGAATTGACATACATTGCTTGCTGCTGAGAGGAAAGCTGCGCGGCGGCTATCATCTGAGAGGCCAGAGCACTGGGAACAAATCAACTATTACTTACGTGAATTTATTTAAAAAGAAAAATAAAGAATAAATTGTAACAAGTGGCACAAAAACCCCGAAGCTAAAACGCTATTTTAATCGTAATTTATGAATGTGAGAGTTTTTGCACCATTTGTCACTTGATTAGCGTATATGCAATGTCCTGGCGCACTGTTGTTAGTCTTTTAAATTTGTGTTAAACGATAAAATATTTACCTGCATATAGCGCTCTGGCTGTATGCCGGTCCTTCCGTAACACTTAAAGCCTGCCCTACTTGCGTCTGAGTTAATCCTAAAGAAAGTCTTCTAAGTTTAAACGCTTTAGCAAATTCTTTAATCTCATCCAAATTAATCCCGTCAACGACGTTACTATTAGTCTGATTTATTGTTGGTTGATCTGAAAGAAGTGGAAAGTTTTGTACGACATTGCTATTGTATTAATTGTAACTGTTATTATGATTATTGTCTTTAATAAAAATTGAAGGTAATTATCTTAATTGACGATTAATTGAATTATATAAAAAAGCATCAATAATAATTAAATACTAATTTTCAACAACAACTGTTTGTGATACAATATACCACAATTAATCATCTGTAGTCATATTAATTAAGCCAATAGAACGCTATAAAGTTGTTATTACCATAATAAAAGAGTAATGAAGATAAATTCTTTCGTTCTATTAGAACCGTACAAGACAGATACTTAGAAAATTTTCAACCAATTAGTATGTTTAAATGTATTCATTCATTTATTAAGAAACTTACTTGGAGAGTCGACTAATAAATCAGCGGTTGAATTATCGTTGCAATTCGGAGACAGGCTCAAGGAGGACGGAGATCTCTTTAAACTTTGACTAGAGTTGGATCCGTGCGATGTAACTGAAAGGTCGCCGTTACTTGTCGGTGCTCGATTTATGCAGTTGGTTGATGTGGGAGGCGAACTTCCTCTAGGTAAACTCGTCGGATGCATTTTCGTATCATACTGATTTTGATTGATTTGATTCATAAGATTTCTATGAACGGACTGTGTGGACGATTGCGTTGGCGGTGTGGTGAGCAACGTAGAAGGGGTTGTTAATAGATTCGGTACCGACTGCGCTAATGGATTTAATAAAGGTGGAGGATTTGTCGTGTGCGAGTTGCTCAACAATTGAGGTAACGTTTGCAAGAACTGTTGAGAGGAGTTGTTGGCAAACAAGTGAGACAAAGCTGCTGGATTCAATAAATTTGGAGTTATGTTCCCATTAGTAGTTGGCACTGGAAAATTAAGCTTTTAATTATTTAAAGACAAAAAAGTAAGCAGTCATCACCTGTGCTATTAGTTTGATTAAGAAGATTGGTTTGCGCCATAGTTTGTAGATTTGCTAACGACGTCGTCACTACTTGACCATTACTTAATGCTAAATTTACCATTTGATCACTACTATTTACATGATTAACCGGAATTGTAAGGATTGTCTGAGTAGCTAAACCTGAAAAAAGTAAAAGTAATGTATCTCAGAAATTTACTTCATTCGCTTTAGAAAAAAAAGTATTAACAATTTTTTGGGAAATGTACGTTCTACAACTGTTGTTTGATAGGTTTTTTTGTCCAAATAATATTGTTGAAGATATTGATCGCGTACTTACAGTATTTCGGTAATTATTTTTAAATATGATTTAGAACAACTTATGGATTTGAAATGAATAATCTTCAGTATTGCGCAAAATTGTGTAAGAGGAACACGTAAATAGTATAAACTAAAAATGTCAACAAATTGAAGTACAGCTTAGTTGATTGTAAATTCGTAAAATTTTTATTTTTGAAAATTACTGTTGTCACTGTTAGTTTAAACCCCAAAATCGGACCTACAGTATTTGAAATATGTAATTCATATTCAAACCAACGGTCGGCCTTTATCTACTATCCAATTCGTCAAAAAAAGTAAAAAAGTGACGTGTAGAAATATTTTGTCTTAAAAATATCATTTACATAAAATGTAAGGTAAAGAAAATGTACCATAGCCCAAAAAATTCAACAGACACTTTTAAGCAACTGAACTTACGAAATAAGTCAAAATAGTAAACAACATTGTAACGATGATAGCGAGGCATGTATTTCGAAGCAGGAGACTTTTGATCGCTGACTAATTTGTTTAAATTGGTATTTATTTCTTTAGCGAGAATAAAATTACAATAAATTGTTTAATAATCTTAAATAGTTTTGGTGCAATATTTTTTATTTAAAGTTAATACTTTAGTAATTTTTTTGTTCGTGTAACTGTAATTTGGTAAAGCTAATACGATTTATACTTTGTTAGTTCTCCTACTTTCGTGGTCTTGCCATATTTTTTTCTGTTGTTTTTTTAGTAGCCAATTGCATATTTTTTTTCTCTACTATAAAATGTAAATTAGAAAAATTAAGAATATTTTTTCTTTTTTCAGAATATTTTACTTTTACACAGGGTGGTTTATTAGTGTGCCGTTTTTCTTTTTTTATCTGTAGTTGTTAGACAATATAAAATAAAAACACTTTAAGAAAGAAATTTTGGAATGTTAATTAATTTTTACTTTGATGACAAATACATTTATGTCAAAACATATAACCGATATATTTTAGACATAAATAAGAAAACTTTCATTGGGGGTTATTTAAAAAAAGGTTCTAAATTAATCACATATTTTTGGAAAAATCTGTGTAGTGTATAATCAAAAATATCTATACGGTATTTTATAAAACTAGAGAAGCCAATACACTAATAAAAAAACCCAGTAACTTCAACTGTCGTTTGAATCGAAAAATATAAAGAAATACGGAAAAGCAAACGACAAATTATTTAGAAAATTGTTATCACTGAATCACATTACAACGGCATTACAAGAATTTACCGAAAGTCAAGTTTGTATTGTTCTTCAATGGAAATCTAATAACTCCTATGCCACCGATTAACAAAACTCAAATTTATTGATGTAAAAACATTATTGTTTTGTATTCCTGAGTTGCAACATGCCTCGATATTAAGGTCAACCAGAATCGACACTAGAAACTAGAGGAAAGTGCTCATCGATCCCAGGACACTGGATGTCATCTATCCACGCTGGTCCAGAGAAATCAGTTTATGCTTCCTTCATTTTCTTCGTCCATGATAATTAACTCATTCATACAACAGAGTGCTACATGAGTGGTTTGGGCGACACCTAGAAGTACATAGATTTCCGTACGCAGTTAAATCACGGAATTTAAATTCGCGGGACCAACGAAAACTACAAAATTCGTAATATTAATAATTTACGTCGTCACGAAATTGATGTGTGGGATAGATTTCGAAGCATTTCTAACTATACCTCGTAAATAACTTAGCGTTCTCCTTCGTCTTGCAAACCTTATTCGCCAATATGTTGTTTCTGGACTTTTGAAAACTAAAAACTCTTTCTACTTCATTGAGTATCAATGAAACTTTATTGAAAACACATATTAATAATTGTATCATTCTTTTAAGGCGAGCTACGAAAAAAGAAGAGCGGCAGTTGATTGCTGTCAATTGAAAAAAACGTTATGATCATCAGGCTTCTTCGGATCGCAATGTAATGACTAATAAATAATGTAACAATAACAGTTTTGCTTCCAGCAGTGTCGATTAAAATCAAATAATTTTACTAAACAGTACAAAAATTGTGTTTTGAAGCCTTAGATATACTGAATCAAACAATAAGAATGATTAATAAGAAGTTGCGACATCTAGTGTCGCTCTTGCTAACAAAACATGTCCGATCGAGTTTTTGTCAAGTCTGTCCAGAAACGAAGCGAAGTAATAAATCAACATGTTTAACAGATTTCAATGGCGTACCGATGTATTGACACTTTTTTGAAAAGGGGTTAAAAATGTAGAAGATGTGTAACCTTTCATCATTAATTAATTATTTTGACACATTTCATCTTATTAAATGTTTAAATTGACCTCCACCTACTTCCATGCAATGGTATAAACTACTGACTGTAATAAACTGAAATTTGACACATGGGTTTGTCTAAACATTTTGGTCTATTATAGTCACTAGTTTATGAGGTATTCTAAAAAAATTTAAATTTTTTTTTAAGTTTACCACCCTGTAACTTTTAACGAAATTTTCCTGATAAAAACTTTATATGAAAAACCCAATTTAAAATTTATATCAACTAATACGTAGGTTTATTTTTGGCCACCACTAGTGAATCACCTTGTTTATCAGAAATTGCTAATATCATTATCGATCACATTTTTAGAAACTTGAACTAATTAGTTACTAATAATTGAACTAGAAAGTATGTACTGTATTTGGAATGACACTTTAATAGATTTTAATGTGTTCTTAATGACATAATTAGGGGAGAAATATGGTATGTAATTATAACGATAGCCGATAATGATTATTGTCATATCATATCGGTATGTCATAAGGTGTACTTACGCAGCAGTATTGAGTTTCATTGGAATGGCATCGAGTCCTGAATTTGTTCCAAGGAAACGCGTGAAGAGGTCTGCGGTTTCTGCCAACGAAAAACTATTGTGCTCAATGTGTACAATTATTTGAAATGCCATAATCCGTTGAAAACAGTTCAAGAGACAGTTGATATGTGTTCACATATGACTGTCATTGGAAAAACAGCAATATTTAGACTTTTGCGTGAAGACAAAGTTTCTGTGCGTGAGCCTAGTTTATTTCATGGTAGAAAAAAAACTGAAATACCCGAATATGTTAAAGTACAATTAGAAGAATAGTGCATTCGTTTTATTTTAAAAAATAAATAGCCACATTAAATAAAATTGTGTCAGTTGTGAAAGAGGAAGAGGGTATACCCAATTTAAGTAGAACAATGTTGAAGCAAGTTTTGCAGGAATTGAATTTTTCATGAGAAAAATGAATAGGAAATCAGCTCTCATTGATAAGAAAGAAATAGTATGTTGGAGAAAAAATTACCTACGAAATATCTCTAAATTACGTTCTGAAGGCAAGAAAATTTATTAATTTTGACGAAACGTGGGTAAATGAAGGTTATACGGAAAAATGTGGCAATACAAAAATGTAACTAGTAGACGACAGGCTTCTTTAGAAGGATTATTTACAGGTTTAAGACCTGCTTCAGGAAAAGAGCGACGCTTAATTATTACGCATATAGGAAGTGACGAAGGCTTTGTAGAGGTTTACTGCTATTTGAAAAAATACCGGTGATTACCACGAGGATATGAATGGGGATGTTTTGAGGAATATTTTGAACAAATGTTAGATTTAATACCAAAGGGTTCCGTAATTGTTATGTACAATGCCAGCTAATATTCCAGACAAATCGAACGTTTACCTACAACTTCCTGGAAAAAACACGTTATAATGGGATGGCTTTCCTCAAAAAATATTGCTTTCAAAAATGATATGGTAAAAAGGGAACTACTAAATCTAGTACAAGGTGTTAGGACAAAGTTTAAAAGATATGCAGTTGACGAAATGGCAGCAAAACGTGATATTTTTGTTCTACGCTTACCGCCATACCATTGTGAATTAAACCCTATAGAATTAATATGGGCGCAGGTGAAGGGTGCAGTAGCGAGAAATAATACCACGTTTAAATTAAGTGACATTCGACAACTTTTAATGACTTCTTTAAGTGATGTGACTGCGGAAAAATGGAAAAAGTGTATAGAACACGTAATGAAAGAGGAACAAAAATGTGGCAACTTGACAATTTGATAGAAGTTACTATAGAGCCTATTGTAATTTCAATACGGTCAAATGATACTTCATCCGAAGAAACAGATGAATTTTCAGAATAACTGTATTTTAAAATTATATATTTATTATTTTTCCTATAAATTTAGTTTGTTCTTGCTATATTTTATTATACCTTAAATTTTCAAACTCTATAAAATGGTTTCTAACAAACGATGTGTTTTATAATTACAATCATATGTTTAAAATTACTTTCAATAAAACACAATAAAACGCAATCGTAATTTTTTTGTCAGCAAAACCCATGTACACGACTATGATCTTTAGTTTGGACCTCAAGAACAGGTACGTCCCATTGTTAACGGATTAGGAGCTATTCATAAATAACTTACGTTGTAACACTATAGTATGGAAGCAGTATATCCTAAAACTAGTTTTAAAATCTTTTATGTATTTCATACAAAATCGTGTACCCCTTATATGTAATATAAATGAACTATTTTAATTTATTACTTCGCTTTGTTTCTGGACAGACTTTAACTACTTTCACACCTGCATCTGTAAACAAACTTGCTATAATAAAAATGATGAAAAATCGTATAGAACTTCATAACACCCAAAGAAGGAATTATCCGTTCATCTGTGCAGAATACATTTTGTAAGTTATATTGTCAATCTAAAGTATATAGGTACAGTTTGAAACTATATTTTCACATTTCTTAATACGATAAATAACGATTTTGTCAAAAAGTTACAGCACGATATAATGTAATTATAGTTTGAAAATAAATATACTGTTTTTATGACCTGTTATTGATGTGCCTTCTTAACAAGTTTGAGACAACCGCACTGTAAAATTGAAACCAACAATGCTCTCAGCACGCTTATGGATGGTCAGGACCTGACTGTAATATTTGTGTACTAGAATACCGTTTCTTATAAAAATATATTTATTAAATACCGTCTTAAATGCGTGCCTGGAAAACGGCCGAGCAAACTTTCTGAGTTGATTTATTGAGGATCGCCTTAACGTAAAGATTAGAAAAAGTTAAATACCATAAATGGTCATAAAGACGGTATATTTATTTACATCTCTGTGCGGTGACTTTTCAATTCGTTTTTAAAGTAACGTCATACGTTTAAAATGTAAAGACCTATAAATAGTGGGTCCTATTAAATTTTTTCAAGTTGAATAGTTTATTTGATACGCCTTGTTCGACACTTTGTCTCAAACAATGTTGCCAAGTCGTTCATGAACGTTATTATAATTTAGCTGCCTAAATGTGACATAAGAGATGTCTGTACAATTTCTTGAGCTACTGTTTCTAAAACATCAAATTTTACACATTTTGATAATGTATACACAATTAAATTTTATTTTTAAATTAAAGAGGATGCTCTAGCATTAGGGAGATGCGCTATATATGAAATATGTCATTTATATAAAACACCTTAAAATTGAACAAAGTAACGGTGGCAACACCCCAGCAAACATCACCAACACTATACCAACACTTGCAACTGTTAGACATAACCACGAAGGTGGTCCAGAAATTAATGCAAAACATTTTTTTTCTTGACCGAAAAACATGTTGCGGAACAACTACATTATTGATTTGAAGTTTCCTAAGCACGGGCATACATTTTCAGTTTCTTTCGACAGATAGCGTAGTTGCAGGACAGTTTCAAAATGGCCCCTGTAAGTGATGTAGGTACGTGACAAGGAGCATATGTAAACACACGCCATAACAACGCAGATGATGTCTTGATTCAACTGATAACACGAGTTTGAGAACTGATAAACACATCACACAACAATGTTAGACAGTGTTACCCTATTCACCCTACAGCCCTGACTTGGCTCCCTTGGACTTCTACTTGTAACACTCGTGGAAGACATTTTGGGAACGGCGAGGAGATGATTTGCGCAGTGAAAAAATGGCTTCATGCCCAGAAAAACGATTGGTACCGACATGATACATGTCCTTGTGTCTCGCTAGAGGAAAGCCGTACAACTGGAAGGAGATTATGTTGAAAAATAGGCTGTGCAGATAAAACTTCATTCTTCAGTCAAGCCAAAATAATTGATATCCTACATAGATTTTTCCATTCCTCAAATATTTGCCAAGATATTAATTCTATTTTCAAATAAAATTTGTTTCTAATTTAATTACATAACTTTAGTTTAAACTACTTTTTTGATCCGATAAGTACCACATCTCAGAGAATATTAATTATACAAAAAAATTATAGAAAAAAAGTTTGAAGATTTTATTATTTGTAGGTAAATGTTTCCAGTATTTCAAGTTTTTGTCTTAAAACATATGCAAGGGAGAGATCGCCTACACTTTATGTAAAAAAAACAATTGTCTAAAACGTTATTTTACCCAAGCTACACTAATTTTTATTCAACAACATAGAATGTGTAATCGGTAAGATGTTTTCTCTGATTTTTATATGTAATGGATTGTTTTGCCTTAGAAATGTTCACGGACCCTTCTATTGGAGGACGGATAGAAAAACTGCATTTTTTAGTGTATGGCGACTTTTTCGCATCATAAAACGATGCTGGCCCGATGAAGCATCATTATGATGCGAAACGTGGCCATCTACTGAGCAAAGCCGTTTTTCTATCGAATATAAAGTCAAACAAAAATTTGAAGAAGGTATGATAGATGTGAAGGCTTTAAAATTTTTATGTTTCTAATTAAATTGAACTTTGTCATTCGTTGTTGTATTATTCTGTGTTACTATGGTTAACCTTCAAATAGAGATTGTACATCAGTTCCAGTTATAGTCCAGTGTATGACGGTTTATGGCTTCTAATTTTTTCAAGAAAGATAGATTTTCCTGAAATTTTTATAGGAAGGTCATACCTCAAAGAGAAAAATCTGTTTTGAAGTCTTATTGCTAGGGTGGCAATATAATATTTTCATTAAATTTTGGTTTAAATGCTAGTTTAAGTTTAATTAGTGCATTTATCATACGTTTAATTTTTAAAAATTGGTGAAAATAAAATAAGTAGATAAATAAATCTACTGAATATTAATTACATTTAAATTAACACACCGCGAACGTAATGACAGCGTTGAAGTTTAATATCAAATCGGAATAAAAATTATTCTAATTCTATAAAAGAACTCAATTTTCTATAAAAGAACTCATTTATAGCTCTGTAAGCGACCCAAAGTAGAAAAAGTTAGTTTCGATTTTTTTTTACAAAAAAATTAACAATTAAACACTTCTCATTACTCCCTTAGGTAATTGGAATTAAAATTACTTTATTTTAACATTCAATACGTGATCCAAAAAGTTTGACCAGTTTAAAATGCTTACTTTTAGAAAAACATATGTTCAAAGTAGAATCGGTATTTTTGATATTTATCAAAACAAGGCGTTAAAATTTGCATTTTTTCGGTTTTTTCTTAATAAGTGCGAACCTGTTTTAAATCTATTTTCTAATTTTGACATGCAAAGTGACATTTTTCGTAATCAACGTAAGTGTTGAAACCTTAGTTACGAACTAGAACTTTTCGTAACTAGTTACGAAAAGTAGAAAATCAGTTGGTATTTTTCAAACCATGTTTACTGTTTGAGGTTATATGGATAACATCCGTTTAGCTTTTTTAAATTTATATATATATAATATATACAATGGGAATATGTTAATATGATATTGAATTAAGCCCGTTTACTCTGTGTTTGTTAAAATTAGAAAAATCTTGTATGTAACACGTAACGAAATATGATATGTGATATTACGGGACCTCGCTTTGCTCGTCCGGCAATTGTTACATTTGTTACAAAAAATCATGCGTTTAGTCACTCGTTATATAAATAGCTATTATCACACTTGGTAGGCATACGTTAAATTACTTTATTATTGTTACATTATTGCTCCGTAACATCAGCCAACTAGATGATTTTAAAATTCTGTTTTTCATAAGAAATCACGGCTATTTATTCATTAATTTTTTACACGAAAACGCTTGGTGATACGAAAAAAATTCAAGAAACTATTCTTTTAACAGAAAGTACTAGAATTAAGAAAACAATTTTTGTTTTTTGAAAAAACAGAGGCGTAACAAGTTTTTCGCAAAAAAACATTCAAGGTCATGCCCCTGGGAAAACCACTGTTTTATTTTAAAAATTTGTTTTCTTATTCAATGATGTCTTTCTACATTTAACAAATCCTTACCAAGTGTGATAAATAGATTTAAAGCAGGTCCGGACTTATTAAGAAAAAACGGAAAAAAAATGCAAATTTTAACGGACATAGGTCCACATGAACTTTTTCTAAAAATCACTCATAGAATCACCACTTAAATTTATGACATACTATTCTGAAACACCCTGTGTAATGTTTTCTTTGTTAATCTATATGTAATAAAATTGGCACATTTAACATTTTATTTTTTTTATTTTTCCTGTTTTTTTTCTCATGAGGGGTAGTTTGTAAGAGATGAAAATATGCAAATAAGTTTTTTGAGATAATGAACTTAAAAATTAATTGTGCTCTGACGAAGCATTATACAGGATGTCCCAGATTTACGTAAACAAGCAATATCTCCGTTATTTGATGAGACAGAAACATAAACCAAAAAACATAAAAATGGCATTCAAGGCAGTGTCTGACAACACGCCGGAACCGCGTTGTCTCTTTACACCTCTAAAGAACCACCCACAACTTTTTTTTTCAGATAGCACCCTCTATAGCTAAACTCTGAAGTCGCATCTCCCTGTCATTCGGAGCACGGTAATATAGCACACGTGGTATGTCACAGTTCTTCATTAACAGATACAAATAAGAAATGTTGTGGAAATCATGATAAAAATTGATGATGTTTTATTAATCAGTAAAGACAGTTTTACAACAAGTGTTCAAATTGGCCACCTCCAGCCTTAACACAAACTTCTAAGCGTCGCAAAAACTCTCGTGTGCAGGTTGCTCTAAGATGACACTACTTATCTACCTACCTTAATTTGAGTTGTCTATCAAATAACGGCGATATCGCTTGGTAACGTAATTCAGAGACACCTTGATGGTATAAAATCGTGTTATAATTTTTACAAGATGTTGTATTTGTAGCTGTTAATAAACAACTGTAACATATCAACTGTGGTACATCACTATGCTCAGAATAACGTGCAGATGTAATTTCAAAGTCTAGCTATACAGGGTGCTATTTGAAAAAAGAAAGTTAAGAGTGGTTCTTCAGAGGTGGAAACAAAAAACGCGGTTCCACATGAATCATCAGACGGCGTATTAAATGCCATTTGATTGCTTTTTTAGTTTATGTTTCTATCTCATCAAATAACGGAGATATTGCTTGTTTACGTTAATCTGGGGAACCCTGTATTATGTAAAAATCTTTTTGTTAGGGGATGAAAACTGGTTATAACAATTTTCTTCAGTTGTTTACCATTTAAATAAACCAATTTATCAAAACAAAAACGACCAATTTTTACAAATGTTTTCAATTTTATAGCAATTTTAAAGAATAAGATTAGGGTTTAAACTCACAAATTCCGTTTCAAACTATAAAACAATCTTAATCAAAACCTATATACATGTTTTCATTCGTCAAAATTTATAAATATACAATTTTTGTCAATTAAGAGTAGTTTTCATACATCGGCATAGAGTAGATTTTGAAGTAGAAGATAAATAGAGCTTAATTGCAAATTTTCAAGAAAATCCATCTTTCTTAGATTGAAAATTGGGAGGTTGTATACCTTATTTTTACCGCCATCCGCTGGGCTATATATTTTTTGGTTTGAAATAAAGCCCTTATTGGAGATGGAACGAACTAGAATATTGCTTTGAATATACATGTATTCGTAAAGTCGAATTTAGTTCCTAGTTAAGATTCAAAATAAGATCTACCTTGAGAAGTAGGAATGAGTAATTGTGCTCCTTGAATTCCTTGAACTAATTGTCCAGACGCAAGAATGAACTGAGGCATAGGTGCAGGCTGTGGTGATGCAAGTGGCGGTGGCAAACTCGTATTATTGGACTGAAGAGTGCTAGATAAAACATTAGAATTTGCCACGTCGGTGTTTCCGATAGGTAAGTGCTTGCTGCCATTAATTGCTGTAAATAAACCGAATAAACAATAGAAAAAACTTACTTTATTAAAGGTTTTACCTGTAGCACTAACGCTCAAATTAAGTGGTGCGTTTGCTATTGGACTAGTTGCCGAAGACAGGTGTTGCAAATCGTTTGGTAACAATGTGGCTTGTGGAAGAGTTTGTTGCAGGGAAGTCAAATTTTGAAAGTTTTGGAAAGAGACTAGACCTGGTACTGAAAATAAAAGTTATATTGGACAAAAAAATTATTTGATTATCTTACTGGCACCATTTAGATGAGCCGTTGCCGATATTGGTGAAGATATTCTAGGATCTTTCGGCGATGAGTCTGTGCAGTGTTGAATCATCTTTTGGGGTTTGTAGTAATCCGAGTCTCCGTCAACACCCATTATTGATGCGGGTTCAGGAGAACTAATACTGCTTTCTCTATCACTTTCCTGTAAGCAAAACTAGAATTAATATAATTACCTCATGTGGTCAAAACATCTATTTAAATATAACATTTTGAACTAGTTTAATAAGCGATATTATTTAATACCACAAATCTGCAATTGCAAACGGTTATAAAAACTGATTAAGACGATGGTTTAAAAAACATAAATCGTACAACGAAGTTTAAACTACAGTAATCTAATTTACCGACAAAAGACAATTTTTAATCGTTATGTAAACGAATGATTAATTACGTACATTATTATAAAATTATTTAAAATGCTGTTTTATCACTCGGGACAATTTCAGATTTCTAGTAGGCGGTTCACTATTTTTATTTCTTGTTACTTAAATAGCTATTTGTTGTTTTTTCTGTTTCTAAAACTGTTTAAAATGCACGTCATGTACAAAAAAAAATTGACATCAACAATTCAACAATATATTATTTATCTATTAATATTAATCGGCTTCTAAGTCTGGCCTGTTGCGCTCAGAAAAATTCGCCCGCGAGTACATTCATTTCACAATTCTCCAAGAGTTGTCAGTATTTATCGTGTACTTAATGTTAATTTTTCTCATTGATTTTTAAGTAAAAATTAAAAAAAGTAGGGTTGTCAGAAAATTATTATCTATGTCGCGCAGGAGTCGAAATTTGGGCTTATAAGGAAATCCATTTTTCTATTATTTTACGTTATAATTAAATTAAATACAACGAAGACGAAAATAAAAAAAAATAGCTCCTGCACGACATAAATAATAATGTTAGCTATATGTTTGTGCAAAATCAGGAAAACATTTCTAAAATAAGCGAGATAAATTTACATAAACTTTATAACTTCCTGAAGAGAACAGCCTTAAGTTTATAAATTTCTATAATTTCATCCATAATAATCATACAATTAGGTTGTAATAAGTTTATTTTAACTAAGCCGTTTAAGGGTTCATGTTCCTATATCAAAATTCACCAATTTACGAGACCTCTCTGGAGTAGAGCGTTGTCGGTCAAATATAGCAATACCTTGTATATCTAGAGGTATCATTGAAGAACTGGAAAATGCACGTAGAAAGAATTGGCATCCCAGTAAACATACAGCATTTATTTACATTAAACTTTGCCGATGATCAAGTAGTTTTAGCCCAAGACGTCTATGGCCTCGAATTCATAATTAAACGACTATACACAGAATACGAGAGATGGGGGTTTCAGATCAGTTTAAAGAAAACAGAATATGTAGTAGTAAATTCAGAAGCCCAATTCGAAATATTTATTAATGATAATACTAAAGTGAACAGTGAATGCGTTTAAATATTTAGTGGCGTTAGTGACAAAGAATGGTTTAGGAATTGAGGAAATCAAACAACGAATAAAACAATCAAAAAAGGTTACAGGCGCATTAAATTCATTGCGGTGGGATAAACATATATCGCAAAAAAACAAATAAAGGATTGCGGAAGTTATGGTAGAATCAGTCCTCTGTTACGGGTGTGAAGTCAATGCGGAAACAAGACGAAAGTTATCGGTAGTTGAAATTGATTACTTACGACAAAATGCACAAATCTCCAGAAGGGGTCATATACCCAATGACAAAATTCGGAACGCAATGAACAGCAGGGAAACAATCGTTGAAAGAATAGAGAAAAAAATATTAAAATGGTTTGGTCACCTAATGAGAATACAAGAGAACAGATGGCCAAAGAAGATTTTCCAATGTAATCCTCCCGGAATAAAGAAAAAGTATACAGAGGACAATGGCAGAAAAATTTAGAGGAAGATCATGTATGAGACAGAGAAACATGGCGAACTGAGATCGGGTAAACAACATATTGTAATTCAGTGTGGAATAGTATTCTGTACAGACATAAAGTGTTATGTAAGGATCTGATGTACAGGGTGATTCATAACTATTGGGACATAGGCTAAGGGCGGGTTATTTAGATCAAAATATGACCATAAAACACAAAATGCCTTAATAAAATATTGCAGTAAAAAAAGATACAAGGCGTGAGATAAACAATTTTTTTCTTAATTTTTGTTAGTAATTTCACTGTAAATTTATCAATTCTTATCAAAATCTAAAGAGAAGCATAATTATCTGACAGTTCAAAACGTACTCTTAATAAATGAAGTAATATTTGAAATCCCTTCTGACACTACGAATTGTTTAACTGCGTTTTTCTCGGAAACAGATAAAATTATCGTATTTAAACAGAAGTATCAATATTGTGTAGAAATGATGTTTACGTCATATTCTCTAATCAAAATCACTAAAAAGTTTCTCAAAAAAAGTTACTAGTCGATTTCATCATCAGGAATCATTCACGTGGCGCCCCCTACAACAAATCGTAAAATAGTACATAAAATAATGTTCTTGGTCTGCCGCTTTTGATAAAAATTGATAAATTTACACTGAAATTATTAACAAAAATGAAAAAAAAATTAATTTAACGCTCTGTTTCTTTTTCCACATCAATATTTTATTAAAGAATATTGGGTCCTATGGTCATAGTTTAACCTAAATAACCCGCCCTTAGCCTATGTCCCAATAGTTATGAATCACCCTGTATATACTAAACCCAAAATATATACAGAGGGTGTCCCAAAATTGCGGGAAAATAAAGCTACCACGTATTGTCAAAAAAATTTGATTGGATCCAATTTATCTATATACCAAAATGTACCGTTGGTCCGTGAGAAGTTCAAAGTGTACTTAAAAAATCACATGTTTCCACGCTGTTCAGAAATGCGTGAAACAAATTTAATCAAATTTGATGAAAGTGCATTTTAGAGGATTACACTACTTTCAGTAATCAAAAAATCTCAAAGTAAATTTTTGAAGGGTATAACCGGAAGTTGTACAATTACCATTATATTTTTATTTGAAAGAGCATAGTTTTTTATGTAAATCAACAAATTTTCAAAATATCAAATTGATTTAATCTCCATAAACATCTAATAGCCGCCTTACGTGGGACACGGTGTATATTGAGTGAGTGTGTCACCTAGAAAGCAAACTATTTGTATCAAAAATAATCAAGTTATAATTTGGAAATTTGAAACAACATAGATTGCCTTACATCATTAAGTCAATTTTAAGTTTGTTATTTTAATTAGAATATTCTGCATGGGTGGTGAAACCACGTGACAATTCTTCTTCCACATATACAAAGTATTTTTCTAATTACTCAGACTTCTTTTATAATCTGACTTGGTTGTCAAGTTGACTACCGGACTTTTCGTTGTCTACATTAAACTCTCATTTCAAGTTCTCACCTTGATGAAGCTCCTTACGATAGGGTCCAAAACGAAAGCTGTTTTTGACAGTTATATTTAATTATTTAAAAAAATAACAGGTGGAAGTCAATCATAAAATTCATATTTTATATTATAGATTCATTTTGTAAAAATTACATGACATTCACAAGTAAGAAGAATATAAAGTGATGAGCGGTAATTGTAGATTCAAGAAGAGCCCTTACATACATACATGGTGTTTCCAAACTTATGCGAATTTAGGAAGTGATTCCTCATCGAAAATTAGGAAAGGGTTTTCCTACTTAATAAAATTAATCTAAACATTAAATACCTTGATTTTATTTTAGTATTATACAGTTATTAATGTTATTATTATTGCTTAGCCGAGGCAGAGCAACACTCTCAAAACATGTCTTGGAGGTGTAACCCACAAAACCTTTATGCTGATAAATTTATAATTAAATTGGGTTTTTTAATTTTTCTTGAAAATGGATCAAGATAGAGACTTTTTTTTTTTTTTTTTTTTTATTTGTATATTTATTATTTTTTTTTTTTTTTTTTTTTTTTTTTTTTTATTTTTAATTTTTTTATTTTTTTTTTTTTTTTTTTTTTTTTTTTTTTTTTTTTTTTTTTTTTTTTTTTTTTTTTTTTTTTTTTTTTTTTTTTTTTTTTTTTTTTTTTTTTTTTTTTTTTTTTTTTTTTTTTTTTTTTTTTTTTTTTTTTTTTTTTTTGATTTTTTTTTTTTTTTTTTTTTTTTTTTTTTTTTTTTTTTTTTTTTTTTTTTTTTAAAAAATTTGAAATTTTACAAATATTTACAAAATTATCCTTTACTTTTTGTCCGAAGTCTGACTTAGTAGAGGGTGAGTTTAAAAAAAATTATAACGAAGTCCCAACTTAATTTTCGATTTAAATTATTTCGAATACATTTAGAAACACCGATCATGCAAAGCATGTATTCTATACATGTTTGCCTTATTGAGGATCATTGTGTAGCTGGAGTACAAGTCTACAGAAATCACTAAAATGATATCGTCGATTGTCTTATACAATTCTGATATCATGACGTCAATATTATTAGAAAACATATATTACTTATTTTGAAAAAATATATTTTCGAAAAAACATCTTATACAAAAACCTCAAGGTATAATTTAAATCTACCGCTGACTCGAAAACCATGTTAGTTCGGTAGCCATATTGAATTGACTTAGGTGATTGTTTTATGTGTTTGTGAACTAGATTATAATGTAATATATATTTATTCATGTAAAAGAGTGAGAAATGTACACGTCTTTATTCTTTTCATCTTGTTTATTAAATTTAAAGTTTAATGATACGTCATCTGCTTACAAAATGGCGTTAGGTGATTGTTAATCGCGTTTGTGAACTAGTTTATAATGTATAAGAAAGAAAAATATTTTGATTCATTTTCTTCTTTTTAATTCACAAATAGTTTATTCTTCTCATCTTTTTATCTTAATTATCTTGAATTTTACAGCATCATACATCATTCAATGATTCAATCATGCATCTCTTTTAATCAACCTTTACAGCTATATACAAACTTCACATTTTATTTCTCAATTGTCGTCGTAGCATAGTGATTAAAGCCTTGGGTCGGTAATACAATGATTGCAAGTTTGAATCTCAACCAAGTCTTTTAAATAAATAAAAAAACTTTAGGACGCCACGTTGGAAATTCAAATCGACCGCCAAAACATGCGCCATGATGGAAATCTGACAACAACAATCTAATTAGTTAAAAAGATTTTCCCTAATGGGCGTATTTTCCATTGCCGTCTTTAAAAAACAAAAACAAGTAATTAAATGGAATGCCTGTTGAATACAAAACAACAAAAACAAACTAATTAGGATATTTACTAAGGAGGTGATATGTAATTAGGCTAATTAGATGAATTCCTTTCCTAATTAAATCTGCCTAATATTCCCGCAGGAGCCTCAAAGTGTCCTCATTCTACTATTAATCAAAATATTCTCTTAAAATATGTTACTTTCGCAATGTATTTTTTTCAACAACATCTCATTCTAATAATTTAGGAATAAAAAATTCTAGAATCGAGAATCTTTTAATTAGAAAGTTCCTGAAAAAATATATTACATGAATAAAATGAAGTAGAAACGGTTAACTAAATAATTACTTCTTATTACTATTTTTCATTATTATTATTACTAAACATCTTCAAAAATACGAAAGCAAAGTAAACAATAAGCAAACGACGTTAATATCATAGATATAATTGGTCTGCCCCACAGGTGGTGCTATTTTTTTTTAAATTGGATGTTACACTTTTTTTTCAAAAAATTATAAATTAAAGTTTGTGGGTATCTACCAACACTGTTAAAATAAAAAAAAATCTGGATGACCGTTTTCGAGAAATTACTCTTAGAAATTCAAAAAATAATTTTCCCGCTTAAATCAAATTTGTGACGTGTGACGTCAGGAGTCATATAAGTAACTGTCGCTGTCCTGCTGTTCGTGTGATTGCCACTAGTACTTGTGTCACAGCTCGTTACTTATAATACTTTGTAAAAAAGGTTTTTCTGCACCTGATAGTCACTTGTAAGAGGTTGAGTCTATGAATATTGAATTAGAGAAAAAATCTGGCGAACATCTTTTAACATATGACTTTTGAAGTCACAGCCAATGGCGTTACGTTCCGCTAAATTTTAAAGAAGTTTTTTGGATACAAATAATGCAATTTTTAACTTTCTAGTACAAATTTAATAAATCTAAAACAATGGAAAACACCCAAATATAATATAATACTCTATTAAGTCCGACGTCGTTACACTAACAACCTCAATGATGCATTTTTTTATAATGTATTTAAATCTAATTCAGTAAAACATTCAGTCAGAATAAAAGTTAAAAACAAGCGAATTTAAATTCTTTCAATTCAAATTTTAATTCTATCTAAAATAATAATAATACTAAAACGTAAGCTGAGTTGTATTGCTAACAAGTTAAGTTTCAGTTTCAAAAAAACGTAATATTTGAATGATGTGCATAAACATGTTTCGTAAAGTTCCGAGACAAATTTAACATTAATCACGAAATATATAGTTTTCTTCGTCTAGGAAACCGAAACTTATTCCAAAGACATATCTTAATGAAAACAATTGAGTTAACGTGATTAACAGAAAGAAAAAAAAATAAAACATTGTTTCAGATATTACAAAGCTTTGCATGATCGCCGTTTGCTACAGCAACTTTTGAAGATATGTGTGTCAAGGAAGAAACGCAAATGTAATTATTTATAAAACCCTTGAGAAAGTACTTAATTTATTTTAATTTTCCTTCGTTGCATTTGTTTGTGTAAATCTAATTAAACAGAAAAAAAATTTGAATTTATGTGAAAGTTAATAGCATTATTTATTAAATACCTAGTCGATAAATTTTAACTAATTAATATGTAAATAAGAGCGGAACGTTTCTTTCACTTACTTCACTTGAAGTAAATTAATGGTAAGACAGAATGAGCACTCGGTAGTTTAATTTAGGTAGGTTTCTTTACATCTTTATTTCATGGAATTGCTGTTTATATTTAATGTTTTTGACACGCGATAATATAATCTTTATAAAGTATTTAACAAAATAACAAGAAAAATATCTACATTACACTTTCGTTTTAATACAGGCTTGTACAGTGTGAAGATTTGCTTTCTTACGACTAGCTTAACTTTTCGAATTTATTTAATGATTGTAATTTAATTTAATAATGAAGACTCCCGTTAAATTGCATTTTACAACAGGATGCATTTTACTTAGTTTTTTTGTGGAAGTAAGAGAGTCCTTTTTAAAGATAAGTGTTACTAAAATTGAGTTTAATGAACAATTTCCAATTTTAAACTTACTTGCAATCAGATTAAACTTTTTTTGAAGTGTAGTTTAATATTCATGCAGGCTACCACAGAAGGAAAGTACATTACTTAGTTGCTGATTATCGGTGAGAACTCATTAACGGGAACAAAATTTCTCTGATTTAGCCCCACCATAAAATAAGTGTATTATACAGTAAAACCTCTATTTTCGGCCACCTCTTAAAAGCGGCCACCTCTAAAACCAGCCAAGTTTTCCAAGTCAAAAACCAATTATACAGAAATATTCATATTAATGACCCCCTAATAGTGACCACCTCTCGATAACGGCCACGGCCACTTATTTGTAAACTTTCTTGGAAAAGTACATGTAATTCTACCTCCCATTTCGGCCATTCTTAATAAGGTCATTAGTAGACAACAGCTTAGCGTTCAAGTTGTGCATAATATATAATTGTTTCATTGTGTGAGGCTTAAGTAATTACCTGTATTTAAGAACGGATTTAAAGAATTTGTTCGATTTACAATAGACAGTGATTACAGAAAAATGCAATTAAAAGGCTCATTAAGTACACCCCAAAAATCGTATTTTGCGTACATAGTTTGAGTTAGTATGTTCAACAGTGCAGTTATATATAGACGTACAGAAAAATTAAAAAATGTCGCTAAAAGAAAACGTTTGTCTCTTAAAGAGAAAATTGATATAATTGTGAAAAGTGAAAAGTTCAATACCAGTGCTAGAAAGTTGGCTGAAAAATTTAGTGTTGGAGGACCACAAGTTAACGATATTTTAAAAAACAAATGTGATTTATAAAAGCTATTTAAATAAAGTTCCAATACAGAGCAGAAGAGAAAATTTCATAGAACGGTTACCTCTAAAACCAGCCAAGTTTTCCAAGTCAAAAACCAATTATACAGAAATATTCATAATACTAACCCTCATAATAGCGACCACCTATCGATAACGGCCACGGCCACTTATTTGTAAACTTTCTTGGGAAAAATACATGTAATTCTACCTCCCATTTCAGCCATTCTTAAGTAAGGTCATTAGTAGACAACAGCTTAGCGTTCAAGTTGTGCATAATATACAATTGTTTCATTGTGTGAGGCTTAAGTATTGCCGAATCACTTGTAGTCCAACAGTTGGTTAAGTTATCATCAGCGATACCGGTATCGCTGATGATAACAGCTTAGCTGTTGAAACACGTGTCCGAGTCAAGTTTTTGGTGCAATTTTTGGTGTTTTTCTGTTGGTTAAATAGACGCTGTAGTTGGTGTTCCTTTCCTTTAATTTCACCGGTATTTAAGAACGAATTTAAAGAATTTGTTTGATTTACAATAGACACTGATTACAGAGAAATGCAATTAAAAGGCTCATTAAGTACACCCCAAAAATCGTATTTTTCGTACATAGTTTGAGTTAGTATGTTACATATAGACGTACAGAAAAATTACAATGTCGCTTAAAAGAAAACGTTTGTCTCTTAAAGAAAAAATTGATATAATTGTGAAAAGTGAAAAGTTCAATACCAGTGCTAGAAAGTTGGTTGAAAAATTTAGTGTTGGAGGAACACAAGTTAACAATATTTTAAAAAACAAATGTGATTTATAAAAGCTATTTAAATAAAGTTCCAATACAGAGCAGAAGAGAAAATTTCATAGAACGGTTACCTCTAAAACCAGCCAAGTTTTTCCAAGTCAAAACCAATTATACAGAAATATTCATAATACTAACCTCATAATAGCGACCACCAATCGATAACGGCTACGGCCACTTATTTGTAAACTTTCTTGAAAAATACATGTAATTCTACCTCCCATTTCCGGCCATTCTTAAGTAAGGTCATTAGTAGACAACAGCTTAGCGTTCAAGTTGTGCATAATATACAATTGTTTCATTGTGTGAGGCTTATAGTTCCATAATATCAGTTGTAGCTCTGTTATCATCAAGCGATACCGGTATCGCGCATGATAACAGCTTAGTTGAAACACTGTCCGAGTCAAGTTTTTGGCAATTTTTGGTGTTTTTCAGTTGGTTAAATAGACCGCTGCAATTGTGTGTTCCTTTCCTTTAATTACCGGTATTTAAGAACGGATTTAAAGAATTTGTTTGATTTACAATAGACAGTCATTACAGAGAAAGTGCAATTAAAAGGCTCATTAAGCTCACCCCAAAAATCGTATTTTGCGTACATAGTTTGAGTTAGTATGTTCAACAGTGCTGTTACATATAGACGTACAGAAAAATTACAATGTCGCTAAAAAGAAAACGTTTGTCTCTTAAAGAGAAAATTGATATAATTGTGGAAAGTGAAAAGTTCAATACCAGTGCTAGAAAGTTGGCTGAAAAATTTAGTGTTGGAAGAACACAAGTTAACGATATTTTAAAAAACAAATGTGATTTAAAAAGCTATTTGAAGAAGGTTCCAATACAGAGCAGAAGAGAAAATTTCCTAGAACTGAAGGTTTAGAAATTGACCGAGTAGTTTACAATTGGTTTTGTAAAGCTAGGAATAAAATATCCCTATATCTGGACCTTTAATAAAAGAGAAAGCATTGGAAGTTGCGGAAAATTTAAAATGACGGATTTTAAAGCTTCAAATGGGTGGCTTGAGAAATTTTGTCAAAGACATAACATAACCTTTAAAACAATTTGCGGGGAGTCAGCTGATATTAACCTGGACACTGTTGAAGCTTGGAAAGCAAAGCTGTCAGTAATATTGAAGGAGTATTCACCCAAAATGTGTACAATGCTGACGAGACCGGACTTTTTACCTTGCGATGCCAAACAAAACGTTCTCTTTAAAAACGATAAATGTAGTGGTAAAAAGCTGCAAAACAAAGATTGACAATTTTATTTTGTACAAATATGGAAGGTGATAAGGAAAATCCGTTAATCATTGAAAAAGTAAACACCCAAGATGCTTTAAAGGCTCTCATATCAACAAATTGCCCTTAGAATGGGTATCTAATAAAAAAGCTTGGATGACGGTAGAGATTATGACTTCCTGGCTAAAAAATTTGATGAAAAAATGAAAAAGAAAATAGAAAAGTCTTATTATTTCTGGATAATGCCACGTCTCATCCCAAAGTGACTCTTGAAAATGTGAACATTGTTTTCTACCCCCAAACACCACATCCCATTGCCAGCCACTGGATCTAGGAATTATCCAAAACTTTAAGATGGCCTACAGGAAGTTTTTAATCAAAAGGCTGCTAACATTCACAAATACCGAACGTCCTTTTGAAGATGCGGAAAAAAGTATCAATTTAACCAGCGCTTTAGTTTGGATATCAGTAGCCTGGAGAAACGTTTCGCCTATTACAATTGCTAAATGTTTTGCAAAAGCAGGATTCTCGGAAAAGGTCCTGCAAGAAGATTTCGATGAAGAAGACAAAATTCCACTAGCTCAGCTTTTTCCTGTATTACTAGAAGGTAATCAACGTGTAAGCCTTGAAAATTATGCATCTATTGATTGTGATATTTTGACCGAAAGCCCCAATTTAAGTATTCAAGATATAATCAGTGAATTAGACTATAGTGAAGGCTGTGATTCGAACAATGAAAGTGGTGCAGAAGAATCCGAAGTTTTTACGTCAAACATTAAAGATATGGGTGAAGTGTGTGAAAAACTAAGAGATGTGCAAAGTTTTCTATTTTCTAATGATAAGAGTGAGCTAGCGGTAGAAGTACTTCAAATTTTATCAAAATGTGAATCTTCTGTTTTACAAACTAAACTTAAAAATGTAAAACAAACCTCAATACAAAAATATTTCACAAAAATGTAATTTAATGGTATGTATATGTATGTAATTAATTATTGTAATAGGTATAACGAGCAATTAGAAAATAGGTACATATTATGTAAATGTATGTATTATGTATTCAATATGTATAACTCTTCCATTATTATATCGTCTAATTATTTAATATTGCATCAGCACATTTATAGTTATTTTTTAATGCAGATATATAGTACCCTATAGCGAACCGTATTATGTTCCATACTTAAAAGATTTTAATAAACAACGCATAGAAATAAATTTTTTTCCTCCCAATAACGGCCACCTCCATATACCGGTCAGTTTTGCAGCAAATTTTAGTGACCGCTATTTAGAGGTTTTACTTTTTTTAAACATTTTTGGTTCTAAAAAAACATAGCATTATTAAATGACTATGAGAAATTGTTCGAATTTCTCCTGGGTAACGGTGCAATTGGCATAAAATTCAAGATTTTTCAAAAATTTCATATGAAGCTATGACTTAATAACATCATTAAAAAGCCTAAATAATTTCGCATAAGTTTGTTTGAAGTTCCTTGGCGTACCGACCTTAGTAAAACAAGGGGAAGCTCCTAAATATCTAATAATTTAAATGACTGTATTTTTCAAATGACTTATCTGATTACACCAAACTTGTCAGAGAAATGTCAGTGTTTTCAAATACCGTATCCATCGGCGCTCGACACAGTTTCTAATAAAATTGCTAAAGGACGTAGTTCGCTATAATAACAGTTTTTTCTATTTTGTGACAAAAATTCAAATCATACAGTATAATTTTAATGTCATAAAGCAGATTGATATTTTCAAGAAAAAACGCTAATCCCGCAGTTCAATATCTTCGCACGTTTCAGAGTTATTGTCATAAGATTACAGTTTTTACAAACATATTAGTAATGAACATTTTTTCGAGAATTTCTATACCAAATAGTTTTCGAGATATGGCCTCGTACCAAGCTTAATAAAACAGCCTGTATAAATCGGTTTCGAACTGGAGTCATAAATTCTCTCCAAAACAATGAAGTAACCTCACTATGTACTAATGAAAAGTAAAGAATTGCTAGTCAAGTTCACCAGAAAATCTAAATTCTTTGTAGTATGAAAAATAAGAGATCAGAAAGGCGTTAAAAAATACACAATGATTTATTGTCCACTAATAGAGAAGATTATACAAAACTATGTTTTAATATGAAAATATTGCTTGACATAAACCTTCTATCAATTTTATCTGAATTCAGCCCCCACAACTATTCATTAGGTTGAATAATATTGAAGTTTATTAAATTGGTTTTCACTGATCAATTTTGCTCATTATTTTCACCCAAAATAAGCATACAGTTTTCCACTTTCTGTGACCCGCGAAATCAATCCCATATAAGCGCAATACTAAAACATGCAATTTCAATTTCGATTTATTAAAATTTTAGTCCCGTAAGCTTTACCTAAACTTCACCAATGTTTTTGAAAAGACATGTATCTAACTGTCAATTTAAGTCATAAAAGAAGCTTTTCCACAGTAACATTACTTCCGACCAAACTAGTTTAAAAAATAAAAGTATCTCAGTGTACGTTATTGAGTTTCGATTTCAAATTAATTAAGTAATTTTTCCAATTTAATTCTTGATTTGATATTATTCCTAGATATTTTATTGTATTTATTGAACTAATTACCACACACTTGATGTTACAACTCACAATTTTGCACACTTTACTATAGGTCCGCTAATAGTTTATAGGTAGAATAATTTTCCCGCAAGAGGTTGGTACAATATTTTTTGTATTGAGTAAATATTTCTTTAATAAATATTAGAAACCACTTTACATTAATGTCAAATTTTAATATAGTTAAAGGTAAGAGTCCTATAAGTTTTCAGTTGTAGTCATTAAAATAATGGATAGATGGCACTATAAATTTTTAATAACTTTGTGTAGATTTTTCAAGTTTACTTCTTGTTTTCATTAACAAAAAACATTGGGAAAATGGTTTTTAGCAACTAAAAATTATATTTGGATTATGATGTTATTATTTCAATGTCTGTGAATCCCAGTGTTATTTTTTCCGAACAATGTGGGAAGAATAGCTTCTTGATTGGCTGCACACTTATATCACACGTCATTTCCCAAGAGGCGAGTGCAAAATAGTTATTTACATTAGAGTGTGGAAGGTTAGATTTTACGGCGCGACACCTTTGTTTGAGAAACGAGCCTGTTTGTGATATTGCAATTTGAAGTTAAGAAAATCTTTAGATGGCTTATATTATTAGTATTAGTGCATTGCTTTTTTGAATATGAAAATTTATCAGTTTTCTAAGATCAATAGAACTGGAACTAAAAATGATAAATTTCCTAAATATTAATGAGGGAATAGTAAATGTGATTAATGGAGTAGTATAAAACTGTATCAAATGGTATAATGGTTGATAAAAGTGCAACTTGATCGGTATTATAAACTGGCTTGAAAACTATAAAATACAGCAAGACCTGTAATTTTTAAACAACTAAGTTAAGCGCCCATAAATTTATTATTATTTTACTGCAGTTGCTTATCTGCAGAGAACATTTCCGTCAACTTTCACGTCAATTAGAGGTAAATACAAAAATTATACACGTTATTACTGACCTCTTGGTTTTTGAAAATTGGCGAAAGTCTTGATGTTTATATTTAAATCTCACGGAAGTTTTATATTTTCTATTGTCATACGGTAATCAAATTGTAATATATTTCAGTTATAAAATATTTTCTTCTACATAACTAAATGTTGTGAAAGGATTGTAATTAATTTATTGAAGTTGATAAATTTTAATGTTTGTATTATCAAAGACATAGTATTTAGTATTTTTCCTAATGGGGTAATAGTTAATTCATTTAATGTTATGTAATTATTTCCTCCTTAATATAATTATTGATTGGTAATTAGACTTCTTGAAGGAGAGCACCAAAACCATTCATTGTTTATTTCGGCAACGTTTCATTATTGCTAAGGCATCATTCTTTTGTATGTTCGTCTGAACAGATTTTGTGTTTATATTTATATATTTATTATTCATCTTATATGTTAATTTATTTTCTGACGTCTTCAACTCCATGTTGTGGTGACCGTATCTTTTATGTGACAGACCATCTTCTGTTTAGAAGGCCTGATAAAGTGTGCACCTTAGCACACGAAACGTTGCCGAAATAAACAATTGAATTATTTTTGGTGCTTCTCCTTCAAGAAGTCTAATTACCAATCATTAATTTATTTAAATTACTTTATTATATATCAAGTATATTTTTTAGTTAGAAAATTTGCGTGGGGTGATTGTAAATAATTCAGTAAACGTTGTAAAGCAATAAGTTTAAATTAAGTTGAATTTTATAATCCTCGAAATTCTAGTTATAGCTCAATATCTTCAATTCCTCGAAGTAGAGGAATGTAATTAGAAAACTACAATCCTGGTTTTAATTAGCCATCGTTTCGCCTAGTCCTGCGTGAGCTTTATCAAGACTTCTTAAATTAATTTTAGATGCGAACTTCCTAACGACGGCTAATTAAAACCAGGGTATCTAAGATTTTTGTCCTATTAAAAAAAGTGGAAAGTGAGTTGTAAATTCTATACTAATGTCGCACCTCCAGTCTTCAAAAAAACGGTATTTGTAATACTTTCTTTTCAAAGGTGTAACAACTTTATCCGTTACCCAAAGCAAAAATGCAGTAACAATAATATTTTTGCCTTCAAAACAAATGTTTTTATATAAAAATCTAGTCCTCTATTTTATGTACTTATTTGCTTTGGGTGGAATTTCTTATGATAGGTACTACACAGTATTTAAGGAATAATCATCAATAATAGTTTATTATTATACAAGTTTCATAAGTGGGTTATTATTGTACCTATGAGTGAAGAATATATCTTATGAACTGAGTAAAAATAGTATTATTTCTAATTCGCATTATTTAACTTTTTTTAACTTAATATATTTAGGACATTTTTAATGATGGTAAAACTTGCAGTACCCACTTTCAAATTTAAAATTAGATCAAATCAAGTAAGGTTTTTTCTATATTTTTTTAATATTTAGAATTTGGTCTAATGAGACCTCTTCTTGGTGGAGATAGAAAACACAAAACAAATGACTGAAATTGCCTACGTTGCACCTCCCATGTGAGAGTTTTATCAAGGTTTAATCAAATTGAGTTGAAAGTCAGCCCAACTGAGTTTCTTCATCAAATAGTTAAAATCGTTAAACACGCAATTTTTTTAATTATTTTTATATCACATACAAACGAATGACAAGTAATACATGCATTAACTTGAATTAAAAATAGTTATTACGTGATGTATGACGTAAAATCCGTACCATACCATGAGCAAATTTGATTCGACACTGTAAAAATTTAATTAAGAAATGGTGGGATAGGGAAGTAGTGTTTGATGAAAGTGAATGATTAATTTAAATGAGGACAGTAGTGATTCCGATTGATTAATATAATGTCTTATTGAATTTAAATTTTTGCAGAAATATATTCCTGTAAAACAAAACAAACAAAAAAACCCAATTGCCTTAAGTACAGGTTTACGTTTGGTACACATTATATGAAATTGTAGAAACCCATTCTTTCCATATTTTCCTGTCACTTGCTAATTTCTTCATCTCGGTAAGGGATTTCCGTTTGTTATCCCTATTTCTTTCTATTTATTATAACAATACTCTTAAATAAATAAATTTGGTTCTATGGCTTATACAAAGGCAATGTTATTCTTTTAGGGTATCCACTGTTTTGAGCCAAGCTTTTTAATATAATTTATCGTACCCAAAGCTCGACTAAAGATAATTTGAGTGATACTACGAATGCTCAGCTCGTCAGTGTTCTACTTGTTCGTAGTGATAATAGTTTCATTTGGTATCAATTAAAATGTCAAGTGTAGAGGTTCTAAGTGTTGTAAATTCTAGTGTCGGTACCTACTTAAGGAACAATATCAGATGTGAAAGTATTATTTGGAAAATGCCATATGAATAAACTTTTGAAGAATCAAGAAATTACGGGCAACTTTTTTTTAATGTTTTCTACCCATTATGAATATCTTCTTAATTTAAAAGGGCCGTTCAGGTCCTGTTACTCAACTGCTTCTTGACTGCTCTTAGGAAGCAGTTAAAGCCTGCATTGACTTGTAATTAAACACTTACAAGGATTCACGAAAAAATTGATAACCAAATTAAGTACTTTCCGTCAAAATGATCAGCTCGCTATCCTTATTGAATAGAGCTACGCTCACATTGTAACATGTTACATTATAATGATTTACTACAAGGTTTATTTTTCAAATCAATTATTAAAATTCAATTACATAGTTAGAATTTCATATTCTTTAAAATCAACTTAGAAGTGATAAAACATAACCTCATTCAAATTACTTAAACAAATTGGCAACATTGGAGAATATGACTGCATAAATTTCGATGACGTAACTTCCATCTACTTTTAAGATTACTTTAGATTCTAATTATTAATTGAGCTCACGATTTGATGAATAAACTTAGTTGCGCTGACTTTCAACTCAATTTAATTAAGCTTTCACATGGAAGGCGAAACGTCGGCAAATTTAACCATTTCTATCAGACCAAATTTCAAATATTAGATCAAGTCTTCAGAAGTAATTAATTTAACAAAATAAAATTTGGAAATATCTTGTATATATCTTCTGAAATTAGAAAAGCAGCTACAATCAAAGTAAATAAATTACCACCAAGCGTTGATTGACACCAAGTAAATTGAAACCTATATATGAAAAAACAAACGTATTGCGCCGAACTCCATATCGTTTTAATAATAATAAACTTGTAATAACGTATAGAAAAGTGAAAAGAAAATGGATACGTTGCAAAAAACACATTCAAATAACTGATCTTAAGCCTCGGAAAGTACCGTATAGATTAATAATGAACATAAGTTAAATGTGTGTCTAACGACATCTCGTGTAATACGGACAGGTATAAACAAAATAAAACTAAGAAAACGCCAACAGTTAAATGTAATGACTGTGAGTGTTAAAGTGCATTATTGTAATCAAAGCGATAACTTTAATAATGAACTTATGCCGTTGAAAAAAAAGCTTGTAAATATACTCAAGGTCTAGATGAGGTTAAAAGGAAAGTGTCTGTTTTATACCCGTTTCTCGAACCAAATGAGACGCTTCTCTCCCTTAAACTCAAGGTACTCAAAAAAGAAAAAAGGAAAAATTGCGTTTTAGAAAAATAGTTCAAATAAAAGTTATAAACAACAAAATTCCTTCTTTGCTTTCATAACTTTTTTGTATAATGGATATTCTTAGAGGCACTACAACTAATGTTGAGTGATTGCCTTATCTCAGTAATTCGGATTAAAAAATAATTTACAGAAAAGTTGCTTAGGGCAGTTTCACCAAGGTCGGTCAAATTAAGTGTATACATTACAAACCACTTCTATTTGAAGTAAAAATGTATAAATAAATGTGTTTGCAAATATCTTAATAATAGGAAAATCTTTATAAATTAACGGTATTTTTGGTCTGACAGATTATGGGCAAAATCTAATCAGAGATCTACCGACCAGCCGACCTCCAGACAAATTTTTTTTGTTTAAATGGAACACCCATAACATTATAACATTTTTTGAAAGGTACAAGGATGCTAATTAAACTGATACCATATTGTGATTCTCAATCGTTCTTCTACTACAGAGAGTTAAATGGAAAAAAGTGGCCTACTTCAGACGTTTGTATCCACCGATTTGTTTTTTAGACATCAATATCGGGTTTTGTGATAATAACTGCTTTTTTAGTGTAGATTGCGTTTATGCACGATGAAAACAAATAACCTTTTTTTAACATACAAGGTGTTTATCTTCTGCGAAATTTTTAAAATACTTTTTTTTTCGAATGAAACACTCTGTATATTTTGAGTTTGGTGGATGTAAAAATTTTATCAGTTTTCTTATGATAATGTATAAGTTGGATTGAATACAAAAGGAGATACAACAATTCAAAGTTTTTGCTGGAACCATACGTTCTGCAGGCGGTTTAGACAAATTTTTTTGTCAATGTAGCCTTCAAAGATAGTCCTTAGAAAATGTAAATACCTGTCCGCTGTCAAATTTTTCTCATAAATGTATGGGCCAACTATACTGTCGACCAACAAACCCACCTATACATTTAGTCCGAAATGTATTTGTGGTCGTCGTTCTGATGATAACGAGTATTTTCAATTGACCAAATGTGCTCATTGTGACGATTGATCACGTTATTGAAAAAATTAAGGTTTCGGTCCAAAAACCTGCAAAATTCTACCCGTCGATTACTATCTCCAAGACGGAGAATTTGGATGATATGAAAATTGAACGGCCGATATTTATGTTTTTTGAGGATTCTCCACACTGTTGATGGCGATATGTTCAGGTCCGCTGCAATTTCCTGCGTAGAAGACTCTTTTAATAACCGCTTGTAAAATTCTTAATTTATTCTTATTTGTTTACTTCTTCTAGGTTTACAAACGAACCATATTTGCCTAAATTTCCATGAAGCGATAAAAAATAGTTTTGAGCTGGCTGCTCCCTTTCTAGATACCGCTGCAGGTATGTTTCAGAGGTAATTTGTACATTTCGATGCGAATCGTAATATATTTCCAGCATATGCCGTTTGTCTTCACTGGAAAACTGCATTTTATTGATAAACATAAAAAATTGTTTGCGGCAATTATTGAAATGTGATTGAACTATAAAAATTTTCTTAAACAAAATTATTATAGGTAATGTTGCTTCATTGTTGCATGTGGTATTGTGTTTAGAAGTAGAACCATTCGAGCACCTCTTATGATTCTTCCATTTGTATTTTTTTTCTACTTAGTTTTGTTGTTGTTTCTAAAATTTTGTTTCATCGCAACTAAGAATTAAATTCTGAATTATCCTGTTGCTTTTAATTGAAAATTTTTAGTCCTGTGTTTCCAAAGCACTCTGCGCAAGAATGTTTTTTTTATTTTGCTCAAAATGTATGACTTGATCATATAGTGTGCTACATCATAGTAATCAGAAAAAAACTGTATCCAAAAATGTAAAAATCCAATATGGCGCCCATAAGAAGAAACAAAGTTAAGTGTTATAACTCTTGAATCTAAAATGTTGTGGAAAATATAATTTAACCGATTTAAATTTGTTTCAAAAAGCTACCTTAACGATGCTTCAGTTAAAAATGTCTAACTTCGTCGGTTTTCTCAAGTTTTTTATGTTTTTCCATAATTCAAAATACTCAAGTTTTGTCTAATTTAACCAATCTTGTATCTCTTATAGAATAACCGAGATACCCATGCTTGAGGTCGAAGAACGGGTTCCCTGTATAGTATTATAATTTTTGTCCAGAAAGATTGATTCAATTTAGTAGCTATATGTTAATTTTAACGACATAAAAGGCTAGTAGACAGTTTAGCCTTGATAAAGCTCTCGTATGGTTAAGACAAAACGTCGGCAAAACTATCTTGAAAGGTAACGTTTTCGCATTCCTGGAGAGAAAGTATTGTAATCGCGTTTTTGAAAAAAAATGTATGTATGTATGTATGTACCCTAACCTAGGGGCCAAACGAATGGAACAATTTGATTTAAATTTCATGTATAGGCTTTTCTAGAGGTTTTCAAAAGGTGCTTTTTTCTTTTTATTTCTATCCTTACCATTAAGAGTGTAAAATTAAAAAAAATATTATTCGTGATCTTGCTTTGCAACGGAAGAAAATACAGTTCTTCAGAAACGTCATCTAAGATTCAAACTTTATTGCTAATTAGGACCTAGGCATACTTTGTAGTTTTGTATGTGTTATTTGCATCATTGTAAGTAATAATTTTAAACTTCGTTTTTTAAATCACTAAAATTTTGTTAAAAAACCATGCCCGTCTAGACTATAGAGTCGGCATGATGGGTTAGTTTGTGAAGATGCCACTTCCTGTTGTCCAGTACTACTTTTATGGTATTTTTGGGCGCTCTACATTGTGACGTAACGTGTCGAAGGTGTAAGCAATTATAACTGTGTACTACATTTTTTAAACATAATCTTGATCTAATTATTTACTAACGCTTTTCTGAGAAATTTTTTCGGTACATGCACATGATTTCTTTTATGTGCAATGATAGGATTACTAATTAGACAATTTATGCTTATTTCAATTTAAACCCGATTTTTTACAATACACAATACTACACGTAAAGATTGTTCAAAATAACTAGATAAAACTTATTTGCATTAATGATTTAACCTGAGAGTAATAAAAGTTAGTATGCAGGTTGTAAAATCTGAGATATATCAGCGCTATCTCCGCCGTTTAAGCACCGCTGCTTCTTCTGCGGGACGTTCCAGCGTTGATCGTCTCAGTACCGGCCCATTTACTGCCAAGAAATTTTTGGCAAAAATTAAAAATAGTTATATTCAAAGAAAAGTTCTAAGATTTAGTTTCTTTTAGTGGATTTTGAAATACTGATTAACGACCTCAGAAAAACATTGTGCTCTTATTTATTCATGATACACAATTTAATTGTAGAAACCACACTTCTTAAGTATTTTAAATGCAACTAAGGCACTAAATTACTAAAATAGATGTTTAAACAATCTTGTAAGCGCAAAATTTGATTAAACAGAGTTATTCACGGTATACGACACGGAATATTATAGCCAAACTATTCAATATAATTGAAAAAATATATCTGAGATAGATAGAGACCTATCGGAGGAATATTTTTAATATTATTTTGAAATATACAGGTGTTCCAAAATACACAGAACGTATCAAAGTTGTGTTTTTCTTATGTAATGTCCTATATATTATTATATTTTCAGTTTTTACAAACAAAATAAGAAAGGATTTTATAGAGGTTTACCTTACTTAAACCTAAAGGTTTTTGAGATATTTTGTATTTTATGAAAAGTCGTTACAATTTTGCTGGATTCATATCTCAGCAACTATTCTTTTCTCCAAACTAAATTCGCACTGAAGTTTGTCAATTGTTTAGATTTTATGTAGAACTTGTGAAAAATCAATTATCATATACATGATGTTTACAAAATAAGATTAAATAATGACATGTTTTGAACCGCAATAACTTGCTTAATTTAAATGGAACGCCCTGTATTTTATATCAACAACAAATGTAAATTGTAATTACTTATCAAACAATACTATAGTGTCCTATAGCTAAATGTTCAGGTTGTCATGAAAATGCAAATTTTCATAATGAAGACTGATTTGTAATAATTTTAATATTTATCAAGTAAGCTATACAACTTTGACAGGTGAATATTATGTATTTGTAAGAAGTCCGTTATTGACGGGCAAATTTTAATGCATGAATTTAATAATGATAGACTCTGCGTGCATGTAGGTTGATCCTATTATTCTCTGAGTTAAACCTATGGCGGACGAAGACCCCTTGGCTCCGCCCTTGTATAAAAATTTTTCCCGTTGATTTAAAGGCAAGACCCATCGGCATGCCAAATTTCAAGTCTCTACGACGTCTGGAAGTACCCGTTTAATTTCGGAGACAGACATGAAAAAAATAGGCGTTTTATTTTAAGCAAATGTTTTTATATTTGACCAGTATATTTTACAATATTGTAAACAGTTTAGAAATTAATCCGTGTAGCAGATAATTCATTAGAAGAGATATTATTGTGAAGTAAATTTGTACGTTTATTAAATTCTTGTAAACTCTATACATATTTATTTCTCTCAAAAAAAATTTAATACAGTTGATGAAATGTATACAATGCAAATCTTTTCCTTCTAACAAATACATAAAATTCACCTTTCAAAGTAGTATAGCTTACTTGATAAATATTAAAATTGTTAAAATCAGTCTTCATTATGAAAATTTGCATTTTTCATGACAACCTAAACATTTAGCTATAGGACACTATAGTATTGTTTGATAGGTAATTACATTTTGCATTTGTTGTTGATATAAAATACAGGGTGTTCCATTTAAAATAAGCAAGTTATTGCGGTTCAAAACATGTCATTAATTAATCTTATTTTGTACACATCCTGTATATGATAGTGAATTTTTCACAAGTTCTACACAAAATCTGATCAATTCATCGACTCTAGTGCGAATTTAGTTTGGAAAAAATATTAGTTGCTGAGATGAATCGGTAAAATTGTGACGACTTTTTCATAAAATACAAAATATCTCAAAAACTTTTAGGTTTAGGTAAGGCAAACATCAATAAAATCCATTCTTATTTTGAACGTAGAAATTGAAAATGTATTAATATACAGGGAATTCTATAAGAAAAAACACAACTTTGATACGTTCTGTGTATTTTGGGACACCTGTATATTTCGAAAGTAATTTTAAAATATTCTTCCTATAGGTCTCTATCAATCCCAGATATATTTTCCCAATTTTATTAAATAGTTTGGCTGTAGTCGTATACCGTGAATAACCCTGTATACATGTACATACTCCCTAGAACTTCTTAATAACAAACATTTGTTACTATAATACGTTTCTTCTAATTTTTTCTTAATTCTGGTCCAAAACCAGTAACAGTAACTACAAGCTATTGATGTTATTTTTTTGTCCTTACAACACAAAATATTTGCATGTAGCTCCATAATCTATACTCGCGATACTGATGACCAATGTAGAAAATTAAATATTTATAAATTAGCGGTAACTGAAAATGAAACAACTTAAAAGTTGCTTAATTGCTATTATAACGTTAATAATAAAGAGCAGATTTTATTAGGCGGTAAAATAATTTTAAAGATTGTTTTTGATGTGCTTTAGTAAACATGAAAGCGCAGATTTTGTAATTACACGCATTTATTGTTAGAATAATGTTCTTGAATAATTAATCTTTTGTTTTCAAATCGTTTATTTAATAGTTTCTACGCGTATGCATAATTAGGCTTCAATAACTTTAACGACTCTATCGTGCGACTTTGTACACCTGGCCCTTCCATAATGAAGTTTTTTTCCCGTAATTAATATATTAGTTTTGAAGTATATATTAGATTTAAGTTTTTAACGCAGGTGTAAGATGTACTCACAATTTATAATTGCAATTACATGTTGTTTAACAAATGCAGGTACTAATAATTTTTTTAAATATCTAACTGACGTAAATTGGAAGTTTCTGAATGACACTCGAGCTGCAGAAACAACGTTTAACACTTTTTTTAATATACTTTTAGCAGCATATGAAAACTGTTTCCCAAAGAAATGGTTACAACTAAAAAAAAAAAAAAGGTATATCATCCCATGGGTTCACTTCAGAACTAAGGATAATAAAACAAATTAGATTTTAACTGACATTAGTCGTAATAATAAACATAACAATGTTCTGTGATCTTAAAAACTCAAAGCGATCTATAAATGTAAAAGTAGCGTCAAAAGACAAATTTATCACTAATTCTTACAATAAATCTAAGGCTGCTTGGCAGATAATTAACAATTTCGGTAACGATAAAAGTCCCATTTCATCGGATTGCGATATCACGCCTGATGCAATGAATGAATTTTTTATTCAGATTCCATATAAGTTAACATCGGACAAAGAAAATCAGGTATCTTCGTGTATTTGCGTTTCTGAATCGGAAAATAAGTTTTCATTTGGTCGCGTGTCTTATAATGAAGTGAGAGATGCAATTAATGAATTGTCTTCTAGTAAAAGTAGAGATATTTATGGTTTTAATAGAAAACTAATAAAATCTGTCAAAAACATTATCCTATTTCCGTTGACTAATATTTTTAATAAATGTTTGTTGCAGGGGTTTTCCCAACTTTTTTAAAACATTCCAAAATTTCTCCTATTTTAAAGAAAAGGTACATAAAGCGATCCTAATAATTATAGGCCTATTTCTAGAATTCCTATAATTGCAAAATTTTTGGAATTCTTATTAAAAAACAAATCGTTACTTATTTCGAACATAACAAGTTATTAAATGACAATCAATTTGCATATAGATCCAGGCAAATCAACTACATCGCAATAACAAAACTATTATATTAATATTATTTATGACGTTTTCGAATCAAGACAAATTTCAAATTTAGCTTTCTACGATTTATCTAAAGCTTTTGACTGTGTGATAAATTAAGGAAATATGGATTCAATGAAATCTCTGTAAAATTGATTCGTTCATACTTGTCAAATAGAGTTCAAACGGTTAATATAAAAAATCAGCTATCTACACCACTAGAGGTGAAGATGGGCGTACCTCAAGGTTCAGTTTTGGGGCCAATATTGTTTATTGTTTTTATAAATGACATTTTCTCGGTAGGTCGCGTAGAAAAAATAATTTATGCAGATGATTCAACTTTTATTACGAGGTCTAATGATTTTGAAACTATGACCAAAAGTGTTATTGAAGTTCAAGATTTGTCTTTTAAGTGGTTTGCCGATAATGGATTATGTATGAATGTTGATAAAACGCAAAACATGATTTTTACTTTAAAAGACTTTAACAGAAATGTAAATCCTAAAAGTGTTAAATATCTCGGGCTCCATTTGGACGATATGTTATCATGGAATCATCATTGCTATGAATTAGGAAAAAATTGTCTAAATATATTTTTGTTTTAAGACGTCTGACTAAATCTGTTTCTAATGGGGTATTAATGATAGCATATCATTCATTTTTTCAATCGCATATTGCTTACGCAATTGTAGCATGGGGTAGGTCTAGTGGCTGGATAGATATTTTTAAGCTGCAACGCAAAGCAGTTAGAATTATATCTAATTTAAACTATAGAGCAGATTGTAAAAATAATTTCCGCAATCTAAGAATCTTAACTGTCCCTAGCATATATATTTTAGAAACCTTACTTTATATTAAAAAAATTTACTAACTATAATATTGGTAAGCATGATCATTTTACAAGAAGCAGAAACGACTTAAGACTACCTTCTATACGCTTAAGTAAATCAGAAAGAAATTTTAATTTTATTGGTCTAAGATTTTTCAATAAACTTCCTAGAAATGTGCGAAACATACCCTATAATTTATTTAAAAACAAAATTAAAATGTTTCTATTGAATGAGTGTTTTTATTCTTACGATGAATTTCTAAATTACAACTTTAATAATGTTGTATTTTAAATTTCTTAATTGAATTTTATATTTTCTATTATTTGTTTAATTAATACTTGTATGATGCGTTTGTTACTTGTACTAATTAATTGTATGTATTTGTTATATGTATATAACATTGACGATTGTAAGCAACTGTGGCACTTGCCATTGAGGGTTGTGTTTTTTTTTTTTTTTTTGTTTTTTTTTACGTCAACTTTGATTTTAAATGAACTTTTATTTGTAATTTTTTCGTCACATGAAATTTTAAAAGGCATATCACATTAGCACAATCAAAGCTCTTTTCCCTGTACTCTTCAATCGACGATTGTGAAGCACACTGTGATTATAACAAAAAAATACATATCTTATCTTATCTTGTTTAGGCAAATCATTTACATAAATAGAGCATGCGCTTTTCTGTAAAATAATCTATTGAAATATTCTTAATTTTAGGTATTGTTAGGTGAATATTGAGATTAAGTTTGCTCAGTGTAACTCGTATATATAATTGAAATTTAAAACTTGCAATTTCTTGAAAATTATACAATTATGGGTTTTGGACTTTTCGGAAATGAAGCTGTAGTAATGATTTGTCGCTAACAATATCTCCTCGCAATTCAAAGACAGAATTCCTGGGAATGACTATTTACCAGGTTCATTACAGACTTTAAGTCAAAGAAAACCAACAATAGTGAAGACGTGTGGTATTCTTGGCTTGTAAATAAAGACGGATATCCCGGGTTATCTACAATCTAGAACGGATGGACATAATCCTAAACATTCCAAAAATAATTTATCAACACTTTTCCATAAAGAATAGCTCAGACTCACATGTAAAACTTTCTATTGTTAAAACAGCTAGAGAAAATAATGTAATAGTGGTATATATTTATACTTCCTTAATGTAATGAATCATTATAGCTAGAGACGTATTTAGGCCCCTGAATGTACCGAATATGAGGCGAATAAGACTCTAGAGTCTAGATGATGGTTGAGGCGACTTTTTGCACAAAGAGTGGGTGCTTCTTCAGGCCTGGTGGTGCTAAACGTCGTCTCAAACTGTGGTGAGGTATTAATTAATAATTTAATGGATTAATTTTAATATTTAAGTTTAAAATTGTAAAGTAAAAAAAAAAATGTGTAAAAGATATTGTGGGTTTGTGGTATTAAAAAAAGATGTTGTTTTTTTTTTGAGTATAAATAATTAATTGTTTTTTATTATAATTTATATAATTTATTTATTATAGTATAAATAAAAAAGATAAGTTTTTTATTAAATTTTTTTTTAATTATTTTTTTTTTATTTTTATTTTTTTATAGTTTATATTAGTTGTTTTTTTTTTTTTTTTTTTTTTTTTTTTTTTTTTTTTTTTTTTTTTTTTTTTTTTTTTTTTTGTTTTTTTTTTTTTTTTTTTTTTTTTTTTTTTTTTTTTTTTTTTTTTTTTTTTTTTTTTTTTTTTTTTTTTTTTTTTTTTTTTTTTTTTTTTTTTTTTTTTTTTTTTTTTTTTTTTTTTTTTTTTTTTTTTTTTTTTTTTTTTTTTTATCATCTAGAGTTTTATTCACCAAATATTTGGTACCTTCCAGGGGTCTAAAGGCGTCAATATGTCCCTGGCTATAATTATTCAGAGATCTGAGCTGCTTCAAAACCTCTTAATATGAGGGAAAAGAATTGTAAAAAAAACAACCGTCAACAAAAAACTACCTGTAATATTACTGGGCTTTTGGACAAAGAAGAAGACCAAATTGTGGCTTTATTTAATTCTGATTCCTAGAGCAAATGAAATGTCAAGAACAACGATCAACACAAAAAGAATCTGTAGAAGAGCGGAAATGATAACGTCTTTAGAAAAATTCATTATAAAAAGCATAGAAAACAATATTCCTTTAGAACACTCGCTGGGTACACAACTGCCAAAAACCGCAAGATATCCTTATAACCTAAAAATTGAGAAAATAATGTTTTTTTACATATTTTAAATTTAACTTAAACTTTGAATCACCTGACTACTTTGTTAAAAAGAAGTACCAAGTGTCAAAAGAAAATTTCAAAACTTACCTAGTCCAGATTTTAATTTAAACGCCCGTTAGTAATCATAAGAGATAGATAAACATTAGTATTCTAAACTAATGTTTTTTTTTAGAATTATGTACGTCACATGCATGTTTTTTATCTGCAAAATATATTGACCGCAGGACAAATAATGCTGATAATGGATTACATGTTTATAGTAGATTACTCAGTAAAGCTCGTCAGTGAACAGAGGATGATTCTGGTGATAGTGAGGAGAGTAAAGATAACTATTTTTCAGCAAATACGTGTGAATATAACAATTACCTTATTACTATTAACAGTATATATTATCTCAAAATAATACTAATATCCAGTGGACTATATCACATAGACCTTTTTAAGTCATCTGATGTTGTACTAAACCTAAGCAATCCAAGGTAATAATTAAAGTAACTCCTATTAAACATATTCTACTTCTTTAACAGAATTTTACAGAATACTACAAACAGTACACAAAGACAAGGAATACTTTAACTAATTATTTTGCACACACATAGTCAAAAATACCAAAAATAAACGTCAATACTATTCAAAATTTCACATAATTTCTTGCCAATTTAACAATATTACAAGAAAAATTTAATCACGCTATTTCTTTTAGTACATCGAAAACTTTCAATATTAAATCAATTTTCATTTTACTAACAAAATACCAATACGTTCATAAATTCCATTATCTTATACACGATATTTAACTAACCTTTCAAAATATTTTCAATAGTTGGTGTAAAATGATTTTGTGCTTTGGCTGGAGCTCAAGTTCTATTATTAAAGAACAAATTTGTAGTGTGTTATTAAAATTCTTTTTTAAATTAATTCCAAAAACCAAAAATAAGAAATATTTGTAAAATTGAATTATTGTTGTTATTAATCTTAACCGGAAATTCTTAAATACTGTTATTAATAAAGTTGTTTATGATTTTCATAAACTTAATTAATATCTAATGCGGGATTTGAAGAATGTACTCATTAGTTTAAACGCAAAATTAGAATGTAATGAATTGTTTTAATTGCTACTCGAACTAGCAGGCACATTACGAATAATTCTATAAAAAACATACCACCCACACTACTATTAATCTAAATGTACAGTGTGGACCGATTTCGATGGAATTGCAGGATATTTCGGTAACTATTACTGTTAGAGCAAAACTGTTCACGTAGCATTAGGCCAACTTTTTGATACAAATTAAACAAAGAAAACAAAAATTTGCTTTGTTTTGACAGATGTGCTGTGTTTCTTTGTTTTAAATTATTGCATCGCTTACTTACAAAAGTGCAAACTAACAAATTCGCTTGTAATTCCGTAATTTTCTAAAAGATCCTCTATAAAGTATATATTGTTGAAATATTTACAAAATAAGGATTTTAATGAAGTCAAAAGTCACAAAAAATGTTTTTACACTATCTCCATCAAAATTTGGAAAATTCAATTTTGACCCCTGCATCAAAAAATAAAAAAAGAGTTAGCAATGGTTTTATTAGAATATTCACATTATGTAACATTTAGATTAATTGTTTAATAATAGAGAGTTTTTGGATACCCTAAAATCTTTTGCGCATGCGCATGCGTAATGACACATAATTTTCGTGTTTGATTTTGAGATATTCAAAAACTCTCTAATTAAATATTATTCCAATAAATCCACTGCCAAAAAAGAAAACCTTTAATTATGTCTCTTTACCGATAGAAATTATACGCTCTTCTTGAAAATAACAATGCAATTTAAAAAAAATAAGAACTGGAATTTGAACTTTCGTACGTTTTGAAATCTTATTAAATATTTTTCATATATTTTAATATGTTCAATTAAATTTTAGAAATTATTACGCAAAACTTTTTCTAGTAGACATTGTTAAGTGTTCTGATAGTAAAAATATTTTAAAAACACATTGGGCCATGTTCAGAATGCTTCAGATTTTCCGGGACACACGGTATAGAACTTCAAGTTCACTATTTTATTGTCTTTGTTTTTGGATGTAGATATTTGAATGAATTAATAAAAAATTCTCTAATATAGATTGATGACGGTTTCTTAGGACTACCAACGCCAAAATATTATTGTCACGTTTCCGAACATAAAAAGGTTATAAACCAAAAGCGTCTTCTGAACTTGTACCGGGTCAAACTAATCCAATACTAAAACATCTGAAAAAGAAGAACCAGAAAATTTTCACTAAAACATCATTAACAACAACTAAACTAATCAAACATCAGCAACAGAAGCCAAATGATACTACAAGCAGACATAGACCACGTAATGCAAAGCACGCCTAAAAGAATAAATGCCCGCCTGGGGACGCGATACATTACTCGTTCTTTTTCTTGTTGATCTTTTTTTTGAAACTTCATCGCTTGAAATTTAATAATAAAGCACCATTTTACCAAAGTTTAAAATTCGTATTTCATTTGTTCTGGGTATCATTTAAAATTAGTTGTTTGTTAACTGCCACTTATAATAGAATCTGACGTCGTCAGATGCTGATTACTTTGGTTAGGTGAATCACTTTATTACAAATATTACTCGAAAGATGATTCAAGAAATGAATAGATCTTATAATTTTTTTTACCTGTTTTGTGTATGTAGGTAAGTAAATAGCATTTTACTTCATTATATTTCGATTAATGTGTGGTTTTAATTCAAATGACTGCATTATTTAAACCAATAGAAAATCAGAAGTTTCGTATTGTTGAATTAATTCACACGGTGGTTGTCATGTAATTATTAATGTTTATAATTGAGTAAGTCCTCCAATTGGTTCTATATAATTCTTCTTATTCTTCCTTTAAGTGGAGGTAAATTAAAACACTGCAGATTTTTAAAAAATGCCGACGTTTCGCCTCAGCCTGCTTCAGGGGCTATTTTAGCTATTCCACAGTTAAGTCAAATACGACATGGATAAAACAAAACAGTTAATATGTAACACATAATAAAAGATAAACTTGCACAGACGACAAATAGACACGTATGAATTTGTATAAAACTTACAATACTATACTACAATATTGTAAGTTTGCATACAAATTCGTACGTGTCTTATTTTATATGCTGCAAGAGTTTTCTGCTTTTAATTATGTGTTACATATTTAACTGTTTTGTTTTTATCCATGTCGCCCTATTTTTGACTTAACTGAATAGCTAAAATAGCCCTGAAGAAGCCCCATTGTTAAGGAACTGTCGGCATTTTTAAAAAAATCTGCAGTGTTAAATTACCCTCCACTTAAAGGAAGAATAAGAAGAATTAATATATTAATGTTTATAATATTTACATTACAATAATTTGAAAAAATTAAAAAAGGGGTTTAGTACTAAATGACATTTAATGTTACCACCACAAAAAAATAAATTACACTAAGGTATTGAAACTCTTCAATGAACCATTTCAGCACCTTTCACGCCCGTTTAGGTTTTCTAAATTTTTATCTGTTTTAATGTGTAATGTGTAAATTTAAATGTTTGATTTATAACACTTCAAATTTAATCTAGTATGCAAAGTGTATATTTTATTAGAAGTTTACTAAAATTGGTCAAGAAACAAACGCTTGAATATTTGTTGCAATTTATTAATACTTATTAATACGGAAATGTGAATACATCTCTCGTGAGCGCTACGGCTGTATTAATTATGCCATGACAAACATACATACACCTCTATGTACGTCATTAAAACGTCATATCCGCTAAAAGGTTAATTGACTTAGTAAGGATGTTAGTAATTTGTTTCGTTTCAGCATACAAAATCAATCATTTTTTTCTTTTATGTAATAATTCTATCATTTACG
This sequence comes from Abscondita cerata, assembly GCA_030710515.1. Taxonomy (NCBI): domain Eukaryota; kingdom Metazoa; phylum Arthropoda; class Insecta; order Coleoptera; family Lampyridae; genus Abscondita; species Abscondita cerata. The sequence continues at coordinate 111,024 of JALBCR010000392.1, forward strand.
TTTCAAAAGATACTAATTACTTTTATAAAATTAAAAAATTTTGATTAGAGTAAAATTTGATGTCAAAAACTTTCATACATTAGATTTTATACGACAATTGTCATCTAAAGATGTTAACCAAATCCAAGTATTTATGAAAATAAAATAAATTCTAAGGCTTCAAATGCGTATATGTAGGTAATCCTAATTCTAATTTCCATACTGGTAAATTTCGTTAGTTTTTAATATATTTATTTGTTAGAATTAAATTTTATAACAATTTATTTTGCTTAGATGATTATAAAAGTAAGTGAAAACACAAGAATATAATCAACTTGTTACATAAAACGATATTCGAATATCAAAATTAAAACTGTCAAAGCAAAACTGAAACAAACAAGACTCTACGTCCTTAGTAAAATTCGTCACGTTACATCCTCCCCCTTTGCCTCATGCAGCGTCTTGCGCGGAGCTCAATTAGCGGTAACTTTTAGTGGTTTTCTTTGGGCGCCCACGTTTTTGAATAGATACCATAGGTTTCTCGTTTGCGGTTCCTTGGTAACGGGTTAATGCTGATACGTGATAAGTACCAATTGGTTTTTTGGGATCGCCTACGGAAGCGAGTTGATACGAAACGGGTAACAGTTTCTTTAGAATTACATATGGCCTATCTCTACATGGATTAAATTTTGAACTAATTTGTTTTGCGGCATTGCTTAACTAATGAGTAGTTACAAGAACCCGATCATTTAAGTTGTATTCAACGTGTTCCCTTTTCTTGTCTGCATACACTTTATGGCAATCTTGCTATTCTTTGTTAGTGTATTTTGCATTTTAGGTCGTTCTGGACTTCATCTGGTGTCCAAAAATCTCTGCCAAAGGTTAGATAAGCAACCGATTTTCCCGTACTTGTATTATTAGCAATGTTTATTGCAAAACGTATTACAGCCAATGTTTCAGACCAAGTTTCGTGATTTCCGTTTACTAATACTGTTAGTCTAGGCTTCAAATCTCGGTTTTTTCGTTCGACCATGTTGGGGAAGGATGATAAAGTGGAGTTAGGTTTTGCTTTATACCTAAACAATAGCTCACGATTTGCATCACAGATGAAACAAACTGAACACCATTGTCACTCGTAATCTGCCTGGGAATTCCGAACCGAAGAAACACTTCGTTGAATAATAGATATTCTATTGTCAGATTGTAGCTCTGAATTAGTATTGCCCAGCTAGTCAGTCTTCCAGTCGGTGACTTAATGTTTAGCAACCATTTAACAGGTTGATGGTCCGTTACTACTACTACTGAATTGTTGCCAATGTAGCCTCTGAATTTGGTCAAGCTCTACACAATACACAATGCTTCTCGTTCAGTGCAGTTGTAGTTTTTCTCAGTTGAAGTAAAGAGCCTAGATGCATACTCAATAAGTCGTTGGACAGCGCCATTTTCTTGCAACAGCACAGCTCCTAACGCGTAACCAGATGCGTCAGTTCTAAGCACATAAGGCTTAAACCTATCGTTCTTTCTCAAAATCTCAGGCGATACAAGAGTGTCGGTTAACTTCTGAAAAGCTCCTTGTTGAGGTTGTTCCCAACTTTATGCTACACTTTTTTTTCTTAGGTCGCGCTATTTCGGCAAAATTAGCAATTAACCGCCTGTACCACGAACATGTTTGCAGAAACAATTTAAGTTCCATAATATTTCGAGGAGGGGACATAACCGATATAGCAGTTGCCTTTCTTGGGTCTACTTGAATCCCGTCTTTTGAAAGACGTGCCCCAAGTAATTAATTTCGTTTGATGCAAACACACACTTTTCCTGATTAGGTCTTAAAAAAGTCTTTAAAATACTTTTTCCAAATCGCTTAAGTGAACTGGAAAGTAGGTGATATAAGATCACCATATCTCCTAGTCCGCGTCGTAATTGGTCTATAAGGCGTTGGAACGTCGCGGTGGCATTTCTTAACCCAAAAGACATCACGCGATATCAGTACATTCCAAACGGACATACGAAAACAGTTTTGTCTTTATCACTTTCTCGCACTTTTACCTGATGATAACCAGCGCGAAGATCCATGGTGGTCATAAATACTGTGTTACCCGTAGAGTGTAACAAATCGTCTATTCTAGGGAGAGGTTACGAATCGGGTTTGGTGATCTTATTTAATTTTCTGTAATCCACGCAAACACGCATTTCGTTGTTCGTTTTTGGAACAAGAACTACAGGTGAGGCCCACGGTGATTCGCACTCTTCAATAACACCATTCTCCAGCATTTTTTCAATTTCTACACGTAAAATTTCTTTTTTCGTTGGTGTAAGTTGATACTGTGGTGTATGATCCTTCGTTTCAATTCTATGCTCAGTAGTGTCTCCCCCTTGCCTAAACGTATCCTAGTGAGAACACAGTAAAGAATTTAACTGTCCTTTTCCTGCCTCGTTTAGCATTTCTGCTTCATCAGGACGTAAAATATCCAGCGAATTGACAGATAAGGGCATTACGGGTGGAACTGCATCTTCAAATTTTAGTTCATAATTTTCTTCTGGAGTAGAAGTAAAGTGCCATGTGCCCCTATATATATCAAGAACCATTCCGGCATCTTGCATGAAATCAATACCCAGTAAGGTTGAAGTTACTTCAGAGTTGAGTAACATAATAAACCTTGTACGGACAGTACGTTCGTGTAAAATGACATCCACAGTTACCAATAGTACATCTCGTAGCGTATTACTTCCATCAGCTAGCCTTAACATTACTCGATCGCGTTGAAATTGTTCGTTGTTCCTGACCATTATGTTATACAGAGACTGGCTAGCAACGCTATGCTTAGCTCCACTGTCTAGAATGGCAAAACTATGAACATCGTACAGATCAAAATATAATATTGGCCTAGATCAAGGTGTTATTCTGTTACCGCTAAATTCGCTAAAGCTTACCGATGCACTTTCCGGTTTGGAACACTTTGGACATCTTGATCAAACATAACCCGGAGTGCCGCATCCAAAACAAGAGACAGTTGACAAAGATGATTTGCGGCTCGATATGGATGGACTTTCCCGAGACGCACTCGTCAGTTTTGTATCCGAACACTTTGCAATATACGCACCGAGGTCTAATCTTTTCTTGTTTTGATTCCACTGGTTTGTTTTCTTCTAACGGGCGCTTCTCATTAAAACTATCTCGTAGATTATCTTTCACGGATCTGGATTTATCAAGAAGTTTGTTGAATGTTTTTATTTCCTTTCTTGACACTTTGTCGCGTACTCGGATATTCAACAAACCGTACATCATATCAAGTTGGATTGTTTCACTAAGCGTATTTGTAGCCAAATAAGAGAGAATCTGTCGGCATTTACACAAGAAGACACCAGTCGGCGTTATTGAGTCTTCCTGTTGCGAAAAAAGTTCCCCGTAAACTCGGTGTGGCGGTTTCTTTGAACCGAAAGTTATCCGTAATAAATCTAAAACACCTGACTAAGTATTTGCGGCTTTGCTGTCTTTTACTCCTTGCCACCACGATGCAGCAAATCCATCCAGAAGCAATGAAAGACCTCGAAGTGCATTGGCATCGGATACGTTAGCACAGCCTTCGGAGTCATTATTGCCGGTGAAACGAGAGGAGCATTTCGAAAAGTTATTTTCTTTCACAACCAAAGGGGGAGCGGTACAGATGCTTTGCAGCAGGGCGTTCATTGGTCATTGTTACGGTTTTGATCTGTCATTTTAGCGCAATTATTTTTATTTATATTTCTTACGAATGATTACGAGACATAAATTGTCCTAATTTATGTTTGATTATTGCTTGTAGTAGGTACCGAAAAAATTATAAGGCAGTACTTACGAAAGTATTTCGTTTTCGCATTAAAATTAGGGTTTTCACAAATTAGCTTGCACAAACGGAATTCGACCAAAAGTGTACGGCACTGATTCGAATTAAAAAACTCATGTTATATCAACCCTTATTTCGACAAAAGAAACTCCAAATGTATTCGCTTTTGCATGCACACGTGAAAATATTTTCCTTACATACATAAATGTAAAGGTTTCTACCAGCGCTTGTATGGGATGCAACACATGCACGTTTTAGAAGGCGATTTTGTAGTTGGTTTATGGCACTAACAGTTAGTTTAAATTGCATTCACTTTCACCATCGTTTTGCAAATTTTATCAATGTCGGTTCAGTCACAATTACACTTTCCAGAAGTAAATCGGGCCCCACGTTGGGCGCCAGTATTACCATTTATTTTGCTCAGATGATTATAAAAGTAAATAAAAACACAAGAATATAATCAACTTGTTACATGACACGATATTCGAGTATCAAAATTAATAACTGTCAAACCAAAACTGAAACATATGAGACTCTACGTCCTTAGTAAAATTCGTCACGTTACAATTTGTTTTTAATTACATCACTTTACACAAACTGTGTTTAAAAAGTTTTTGTGAATAATAAAAAAAAACATCGGTAGACAACAAAATGACAACAAATGGTAACAGTAGATATTGTAAACGTGTTTCGGTAGCAAAGTTGTCATCATCAACGAATTGATTTTGTGGTTTTTTAATATTTTATTTTCCGGTTCAGATAGACGCTGGAGTTTTATGGTTCAATTTATTTGGTATATGATTCAACATACACACATTTTTAAATCATAGTTATAAATTGCCATACATTTCACTTAAGTAGATTCTTGTAACATATGTTGTTTAAAATGTGAAGTTCTGTCATTAATCTCTCTCACTTTGGGACATAACTATAAAATAAATTGTGATACCGAGTCGTGAATTAAATAAACCGAGTTTATTAGAACTAATATAAATCTTACTCTCCCGCAATCTGCTAAATGATAAAATCTGTTACATTTCTATAAGAAAATAACAAATAAGTCTTTGATTGCATTTGTGTTTTGAAGTACAATTAGAATAAGATGAAGGTTACAATCTTTGACGAATGCACTAAACCTGCACTTCACAAATTTTTTCATCTATTCCCAGATGGCATAGATGATATGTATTATTTTATGCAACCTCATTATTATACTAGTACTACAATATTACCAGTGGCGTAATTAACGACTCGGCAGACCCTTCGTTGCGAAGCCTCGCACAAAAATCAGGAGTGAAAGCAAGTGAAAATTATAAATTAAGAGGATAGTAAAAACCGAAGTTTGTTTTGTTATTTAAATCAAACAAAATTAATTGTCTTGGGGCCGGCCGTATCTAAACACGATATCTCATGAATCAATAGTTCGATTTTGAAACTTAGAATTTAAAGATATTTAAAGATACTTCTATAAAATTATGAGCAGAGTTGGTTAAAGTGTATCAAATGTGAAGCTGTGACGCATGTGTTGTCCTAAATTATTAAAATTGATGGTAAGTTCATAAATTGCTGCATTAAAACATCACAAAGAAATTCGCTTGTCGAAAATCAAACTTCAATTTTATAAAGTTCTTACTTAAAGAAACTTGTCAGTGATAATAGCTTTACAGAAGCAAGTTCGCTTGTTAAACGTTGCAAATTGGTGGTAAAAATGTAAATTTACAAACTTACGCGTCATCTGTAAACAAACCGCTCGCAACGACTAAGTAAACACAACAACTAAACTGAAGAGTTCTGAATTAGATAAAGCGGAAACACCGTCAACTGTTATTGCCGATAATACTAAATCGATTCACAAGTCTAACGTAATTCCCAGCAATGTAAATAAACAAAATACTTACTGACATCAAAAATAGCGAATATCATGATGAATTGCATAAACAGATTACCGACGAAACGACTACACATTTTAGAAGTTTTGTAACAAAGATCATGGAACATGTGTAGATAGGTTTTTTCAACTTTTTCATCGAAAACCAAAAAGCCTTTAAGAAGAGTGAAAAATCATCTGCTTATCTGCTTTTCAGTAATCTTACGCTAGCAATATAACTCATGAAGGTGTACTAATATTAAAATAGTATATTATGATACCAGTTTTATAAAAAGCATTTTGGCGCACGCACGGGTACACCTCTTTTGTAAAATAAATAAAATATATTTTTGAAAAAAAATTTATATCGAGTTTGAGGACGGTAATACAAACTGACATGTTTTGAATTTTGAATGTAAATTTATATGACAGAATTTAAAATTACACCAAAAATTCGCAAAATTGCGCTCAAATACGTAAAACGAAGGCATATCTTAACAATTGAGTTGTCATAGTTCTTCCCTTAAGGGTTTCCTACTCTTAAAAGGTCTTTTCCTCGAGATTTTGCCAAGTGGTTTGTACTAATTTTTTATTTTATGCTCGAATATAAAGTAAAATTAACAAATTTGAACGTTAATTATATTTATTAATTGAAACAACAATCGTAAAACAAAAATGCAGACATATGGAGAAAAACAACTTTAAACATTAATTTGATTGTACAATTACATTTTGTTTTCTGGTTCCTTTTACGTACACACCTACGATGGACAAACGTAGGTATAGGTGTGCATAAAAAACAATTTCAGTAATGTTAACTTTTGACATCCTGAGAGTCTCGTCGGGACATTTTAACATAAGGCTTAAAATTGGCGAGAAACTTAATTGATCGAAATGCCTGGTAACTGTAGTCGGAGTAAACAAAAACGTTACCGTTGCTGAAAAACAAATCCTTATATCTAATGACACTTCATTAAGAAATCATAAAAAGGAGTTTTTTATTGTACTTAGTTTTATTACAATTTCTATGACTTTTCCGTTGAAAACGTTTAGCAGTTCAACTAAGAAATGCCAACAGTTAACTGTAACGACTGTGAATGTTTTAAGTGCATTATCGTTATTAGGATCGATAACTTTAAATGCATAACACTCGTGTCAATAGTAAACCATGTATTTCTTGTACAGTAGCATACACGCAACGAAAGAACACCTGATGCGCATTTCGCTCTTATTCTGAGCTCATCAGAGGTGTATACTTAAGTGCGGCATACAACTCTACAAGAAGGCGGTTGGTCTTTTACACTCTCGTGGAGCAATGAACATAAGTGTAATGCATGTCTTGCAATATCTCGTGTTATCGTTCTCGTGTACGTGTTCTTTATACACAAGATGTCGCTTGACATGCATTTCAGTTTAACAGTTTGTTCGTAGGTAGTGCCATGTAATACTTATATAAATTGGGCATATGGTGTACAATGCATATACATACATTTGTGTATATTATTATTGAACAGATATAGAATTCAAGTCCCCATTAAATCATTTAAGTTATCGGTAGAACTTACACTTAAAACGCTTGCGGGTGTTATTCCGTCGGTATTATATAGATCGAAATAGTTTCCTAAAAGAAGCATTGATAAAATAACAAAGTATAATTACAATTTAAACCCACAACTTACTTTCTTAATAATATGCAATTAATTTCTTACCGGATACCTTTCTGACTATGAAATAATAACTCAATAGAAATAAGACATCAGAATATGTGATATTGAAAAATTATAAACAAACAACTTCATTCAAATAATGTAAATGATGTGGTTAGTTTGCAAACCATTGCCAAATTAACATACCAATTCTACCAACCAGAAAAAAAAAGCGGGTTGTAATTAATGTTAATGCTATGGCCCATTATAGAAAGTAATCTTTAAACATATCGTTAAAAGTAATTAATGTATTTCATTGTAAACTTAATGCAGTGTTATATTTTCAAAAAATAGAATATTATCTCCACAATATCAGGTGGTGCTCTCTGGGGATTTTAATGAGAATTTATGTAATAGTATATTAAAGAACTAGTTTCAGAAGACGCATTTTATAAGACGAGTACAGTTTCTGTAACAATTATGTTTCGTAATCTTAATGGATATTAGACAATTTTGAGTAAATATTCTACTCGTCTCTGATCCATCAATAACTTTCGTAAAACATTTACTCAAAATTATCGGTACCATTACGATCACTTCACATATTACTCTTGATAATCTTTACTTATTTATCGTAAAATTCAAGAACGTCAATAAATTTGTAGTTTCAAAATAGTCCAAGTATGTATCAATCGCCATCTTTATTGATCTTACTAAAATATTTGACACTGTATCTTATAATAATCTTTAAGCAAATTAAGTCTTTTTATATGGATTGAATCATCGTAAAGTATATTTAATAGAATCATATTTGAATAACAGATATCAATGCGTTTTTTATAATAACAATACATCGGAAAAGATTAGCATTAATAACGGTGTTCCGTAAGGTTCAATACTTGGATCACTATTTTTACTAAACTTCATATTTGTATGAGATACTATCTGCACTTATGGTTTCATGAATTACACTATTGTTCTTCGAGGAGTTCTATGGTTTTAATATTTATCTTGATTACTTAAGCTTTAGTACTATTATTTTTTATTTCTAAATTAGAATAAAAAAGGTAAAGTAAATAAAGTTATAAGTATGAATGGTTTAATAATATTCGTGTTACTATTATCTTATACCTACAATGCTGCCTGTCGTATGATACCTTCAATCAGTTGACTAAAACAAATTACAAAGCACACTATTAATTTACTACATCATCTCCAAGAAAAGTAGAATAAAAGCAGATAACACAAAAATTATTCAGTTTATTTATAGGAATATGATATATCAGCAAATGGGTAATTAAATTATGGATCAAACGAGAATATAAAAAAACTAAATGCAATTTTGAAAAATTACTGTTTGACAATTTTAGTTTTCTTAACTACCGTTATTCCCAGACCTCCCTAGAAATAAATTGTAAAAATGTCTAATACTGAAAACATAGTCCAATACCATATCTCACCCTTGTACAAGTTTCGCTTATCTGTCTTTTATGTTTCACGAAATATTAATTTTTCAATAGATTGAAATTTTTGTTGCTAACGCTGAAATTATTTTTTTTCTTAATGATGGTACCTAAGAGATAGGTACGCCAAACCTGGTAGTAGAAGACGTATAATTTTATGCGAAAACCGAAAATAAAATTAAAATTGGGGCATTGTAC
>JALBCR010000392.1:125000-155567 GCA_030710515.1 Abscondita cerata
AACTTTATTTAAATGTAGTTAAACGTAAACCAATCTAAGTACTAAAAGTTGGTTAACCTAAAATTTAAAACGTCAAAAGTTTACTTAGTATCTAATTTATAAATGTTAAAAAACAACTAATATAAAAGACCGTACCTTAAACGACGTATAAAATTATCGTAAATGTAAAACTTTGCAAAAACATTAATTTTTGTCTTTAAATATTTATAATTAGTTTCCGATAGTAACCATTCTATCCACAGCGCCTATACGACACATTCTAATGACGTTAAAAGAATACGTTAAATTGATATAACCACCAAAAATTTTCAAAAAAAAAGTTAAAAATTGATAAATTCGTCGATATAATATGAATCCTCTAATTTTTTTAGACATTGTTTAATTTTTGTAAACACATTTATCTGTTACCGTTTAAAAGATATAGCCGTTTAAGTTTCCGTAATTTGACATTTTGAATTTTATTTTACAGTTTTTGCTTAATGCAATTTAATCTTTCGTTTAACTTAAAATGTAACAATTACAAGTCGAATATATCGTTTAAGCGCTTCATATTGTCATTTCAAAATTTCAAAAAAGTCTTTCTACGACGCCGAAAAATGCGAAAAAAATTTTTTTGGACATTTTTCGAACGCATTTTTGACCTATAATTTTACATTTTACGAGAAAAAGTCAAAAGACCAAAATTAAAGACCCGTCTTTTCCGAACGTAAATGCGTTTTCAAAATTTAAATAAGTCTTACCGTTTTAATGCGAAACGATTTTGAAAATGTATCGTTTTTCAAAATTTTCACCCTTTTTGCCCTTTTAAGGGTGTTCTTCATATTCAACGTGATTTTCATCATATTAATCGTGGGCTCTTATTTAAAACAACGTAAAACTTATTTTAAAAAGTTAACCACAACAAAAATTCTAACCAACAAAAACATTTCAAATATCAAGTTGTTTAAATTATGAAAACAACCAATCAACTTTGAAGTTTTCGCATTTGCGCTTTGAATACATTGAGAAATTGAGAGACCGACTTATGTACGATTTGTATACCTCCGTTTCACAATGTTTGCTTCATTATTTGCCATACGTGCTCGGTATATGAAAAATAATAGAAAAATAATACGTATATGAAAAGTATTTAAAAACAAATATTACTATAAGAAACGTAATCTGTCGGGGGGTAGTCTTATCATTCTATCGTGTGCAAAATAAAAATGTATCACCTCTATTTTGATCGGAACCATGTTCATTGGTGAATTAATAAACGTATTATCATTATTATTATTAAATGTTAAAGTTACGCAATCTACCTTTTGTTGTACATGGTAAATCCGTATATTTGTATGTATGTGAAGAGTTTTACGATAAAAAATGCTACCTACTACAATTTTAATAAAGCACTAAAGAAAAGCTACTTTTTTCGATAATATAAATAAATAAAATTTAAGAAACGTCAACAAGACATTTTTTTATTTCTGTATTCAGCGACCTTTTGTACTATTTTACATACGCGACTAAACGCTTTCTTTGTTGTAAAACGTTTGCATGTGTACTCAATAAGTGTAACACTTAAAACGGTCTCTATAATACATAAAGCGGTACGTAACTCCAATTCTTACACGTTATTTTGTAAGAACAGTTTAATATATCATTCTGCATAATAATTTATAGTACACATTAAAATGTTACACTCGATTTATTTTTTAAAACTTGTTTCAGTACAATATCGGTATTGATTATGTAGACAATTAAGTTCTAAAGCTTCAGAATTGATTAAAAGTTAGTAAGTTTTCTGATGAAAAAACTAAAGTTTATCATTAGAAACAATTAAATGAACAAAGTTTATTTAAAACATATAGAAATCCACACAACAAAGCGAGATATTCATCCTAAAAGAAATTAGTTACAGACCTAAGGCTATTATCCTGTAAAGGATAATTTCGTACCTGCCCTTAGAAATACAAAATTTACCGAACAATGCGAAGAGGGAATATACGTATATGTCGAGTATAATCTATTCTGGTATAATGATAATCAAGCAAGCGGGGTGTAGGGTACGAAGCATAATAAGAGCGCAAGGGTAAGGGGAAACCGGACAGCGGCCAGGCGAGAGCTCTTTGTGTAGTTAGTGTAATTAGTACCCTCCCGTCCCACTTCTCTCTTCCGCAGTACCTTATTTAAATGCAAATGAGCTTCATTTCGCAATATTAATGCGCCTCACCCTACTTACTGTTTCGAACGCCCACAACCACCCTTACGGGTCTGAAGGGTTGAACACATTCGGACGCGTGCGGGCTCAATCATTCAATGCAGGGTACTAAGGGCAGATCTGTTTTCCACCACATTTTCACTCATGCCAACAGTCGTAAAACAAATTTAAATTAGTTTTGTTTTACGTAGCAACTATAAACGCATTACCACTAAATTTATTATTCGCCTAAGAAAAACACCCCTTTTCCCCAGTCACGGGCACTGTTCAATACACCAACAAATTGGCGCAATTTAATTACGCAACACCAATCTCAAAAACTTTAGAAGCAAACAACTACTAGAAGCCATCATCGTTACACACACTTGCAGTTAAATAAACGAAAAGAATTATAAAAAAATATGGTAATATACGCGTACTTTTCATCGCGTCGCTTTAAAGGGTGTTGTGCATCCAAATTTTCTCGTGTGAATTTTTTCAGATTCCAACATATCTTCTCGATATTTTTTTGTAATTATTTTGTTAATGGAAGAAAAACACGTAGTATTGACATATACCGACGAAAATTTTTAAACCATCGGGGATTTGTCTCAGAGAAATGTAAATATTAATTACGGCAGATCAAAAACATTGTTCGTAATATCTGAAATTGAAAAATAAATGAATCTAACAACAATAAACGGAATGTACGAGTAAAACTGCTATTTTTCAAGCTCATTGTCGGCATTCATTTGGTAGACATTTACTCATTACGTGGTCCCTTTTAACCCTATTGATTATCCTGTCCAACAAATTTAATTAGAAGTGAGTTAGACGTTATATGTCCATCTAAATTCAAAATTTGCATTTGTATATGCTTAAGTATTAGCAAATTTTAGTTATTAATTACTCATCTTCATCTTTACTCAGAAAAGCAAATAGAATGACTAAAGGGTAAAACTTACCAGATTTTTGTTTGTCAGAGGGTTTCCCTTACAAGACTTTATTGCGCCACTCTCAAATTATTCGTAATTGAATGCATTTAAAACTGTTTTGCATTAGTTTCAAATTGTTTACAATTGTTTTAATAGATTTCTTAATTTAATATTTAAATTGATATAATGCTAAGAGCAGATATTTGTAATTCTAATCCTTGTTGCGGAGGTGTTTTAATCAAAGTTTTGTTTCATAATCAGTAATCGTACAACGACTATAAAAAGCTTAAAGATATCAAAATCATATTTTTTGAGATTGCATTTTGAATTATAAACAATTTAAGTTACTTATTTCATATGCAATTGAATGTAAAATTTTTCGCATGAGTGGTTAAGGATAAAAAACATTTTGTTTTTATGTTGTTGTTTTCGTTTTATTAGTATTCCATCAACTTTGATATTTGTGGGTGTTGCAAAACGATTTGTTCAAGTTTAGACAGAAAATAAAATGCATCACTTAAGTTTAATAACGATATTGCATCTCAAATTCAAATACTCGTATATAAAATGCATAGTTTTCGTTATGTAAATTAATGAAGTAGATCAAAAATTCAAATTAAGAAATCTGATTTAAGTTGTTAACCCTTGAAAGTATGAATTTATATTAATTCTCTAAAATGCCGGAAGGGAATTAGTTTCACTACAAGCAGCTCAAGTTGTGAATTTTTTGTTTGACTATGTAGTTTTAAATTAATAATGGCGGTACTACATTTAAAATTAAAGACATGTAAGGTTTTGTAAGACAGCAGCTTTAGGGTTGTACAGTTGAGAATTAAAAATCTAATCGAAACTTAAAACAAAATGATTTTAAGATCAAAAGTATAGATTTAACGATAGGTAAATCTTTTAAATGAAACATTAAATCCACTGTGTTTTATGTACTTTTTATGTGTTTGAATATTGTTTCTGGTCAGTCAAAACTTACGTTAATTTCCTTAGAGCTTTTTCGTGTTTTGCTTAATACAAACATAAAATATGGAAGGTGATCAGTACCTTACAGTACTCCATGGTGAACAAGAAAAACATGTTCTTCCTGAGAATCACCCTTTGGTTTTCGGACCTGGTCATCAAGACCCTCCTGGATAATTACGAAAAAATGTATAAACACAATTTCACAAAACACAATCACACACTAATATAGGGCACACAACAAATATTCTACAAATTAATGTTGAGGGTTTGAGTAAGGACAAATCAGATTTCTTCTAATCCTTTCTTCAGGAATAAGGTCGATATTTTACTTTACAGGAAACACACTGTGGAGATCAGACAAAAGTATACTCAATAAAGATATAGTTAAAAGTTTTCAATTAGTAGACTTTATTGAGAGCCCGATTCATGGAATAGCAACATACGTCAAAGAAAATATTCAATACAAAAATATACAAAAAAAGTATAATTTTTGGAATTTTCGTTATAATTACTAAAATAGGAGATTTACACGTAGAGGAATCGTAAGATGTAAAGAGACCGTCACGTGATATGCGCAAATGACCAAAATGAGTTAGTCGAGTCCATGTATGTTTGAAGGTATGGTTGGTGTTAGTACATAACCACATTTACCATTTTAGTTCGTGACGTTATTTGGTATTAATAGGTGGTCTCGTTATATTTCTGTTCTTAACTTCGTCAAACAAAACCAGTTCTTTTAGAACTAACTAAACCTCATAGTGAACTTGTCACTTGTTACCTGTTTGATAATGAATCAAGAAAAGAACCTAGGAAAAAGGATCAAATACTTCACAACCAAACAAGAGAGGTAATTAATTGAATTTGTTCTAAATTAAGCTCATATTAATAAAAAAATTCTTGCAGGTAATTGTTATGAAGTTTATGAGAGAGGAAGCTAATTCTGAAACCCCATCGATACCTCTTGCACATTTTAAACAAAGGGTACTCGCTGCAACTGGTATTTCAGAAAGTTCTTACAAGAGAATCTCAAAAAAAGCTTGCTCTGTACAAGAAGGCGCAAACACTTGATTTTCAAGTCCTCGTAAGCACATACCGAAAACAACTACAAAATGCCAACTTCCTGAAAGCGAAAAACATATTGTGAGACGAATTGTAAACAACTTTTACATTCATGAAAAGAAGCGACCAACGGTTAAAAATGTTTTAGCCAAATTACGTGAATGTGAGGTACCGTTCACCGGATGTGAATCAACACTCCGTTCTCTTCTAAAAAGCATGAGGTTTAGGTATAATAAATGTTCATTTTCGAAACATTTCATTTTAACATTGTTTGTTACAGATGGAAAATAACAGACACTAATCGAAAAGTGTTAATGGAAAGCTTCAATATTCGACTACTTCGTGTAAAATACTTAAGAAGTTTAATTAAATATCGCAGTGAGGGTCGTCCAATAATTTATACCGATGAGACTTACATACACAGTTCACATACTGCATCAAAAGAATGGTCTGATGGTTCATTACAAACATTAAAAGCGCCAAACTCTAAAGGAAAGTGTTTTATTATCGTTCATGCTGGCAATGAAAACGGATTTATACCTAATGCTTTACTCATCTTTAAGTCTGGATCGAAAACTGGGGATTATCATGACGATATGAACTACAAAAACTATAAGCTGTGGTTAGAATCACAATTAATACCAAATTTACCTGAAAGAAGTGTATTAGTATCATAATGTCAAAGCTGAAAAGGAACCAACAAGTTCATCACTGAAAATAGAAATGTGTAATTGGTTAAGAACTAAGAACATACTTGTTCGATGAGAAAATGACAAAGCCACAGCTGCATGAAATTATAAAATCGCATAAGTCTCCAAACCCCACATTTTCTATTGATTTAATGCTGGCAGAAAAAGAATAACTGTGCTTCGTCTCCCACCTTATCATCCTAAATTAAACCCAATAGAAAAGGTATGGGCACTTGTTAAAAATTGGGTAGCTCAAAATAATGTTACATTCAAAATGAGTGATGTCGAAGTCCTGACACGACAAAAGTTTGCCAGTATAACAAAAGAACAATGGTGTTCCATATGCAATCATGTGAATTAGTGTTTACTGTAAATACTGGTGATAGTGACATGTCCAAAAGTGAATCGGAATCTGATAATGAAATTAATTCCTAAGTAAATTAAAGCTATAAATTGCTATATTTTTCACAATTGTTTGTTAAGATTAGGTACTGATAAAAATATATTTCAGTTAAAATATTGCATATAATGAAATTCTTACATTTTAGCGCATAAGTTCAACAATGTTTTGATTTGTTATTACAAAAGATTTCTCACAAGCTTAGTTGTGAAAACTTAGACTAAACCTATGCGATTGTTATTTGAATAATGGAAAACTTAACAAAATTATAATTTTTACAAATGTCAAATTGATAAAAATTTTAAACTTTTTCTCTTAATTTTTATAAATTTTTTTTTAATTTAAATTTAATTAAAAAATATTAAAACTTTTATTTTTTTTTTTTTTTTTTTTTTTTTTTTTATCCCTTTGACATTGTATCATGGTTTTATCTTCTTGCATCTGTGTGTTTTTACTTTTTTTTATCTTAAAAATGGTAAATAAGTACCATATACTTAATTAGATGATTTGGATCTAATGATTTATATTTTGATGAAAATAATGTGATTACTCATTAGGCAGTAATCCTAAAGTGTTGCCGAATTTCTTTTTTTAGGTTTTTGGTTTTTTTTCTTATAAAGCAATATTTTTCTTATAATTATTCTCTTCACCATATTGTGTTCACTATGAACAAAATTGAGAATAACTAATTACAAAATATACTTCAATGATATAACTTACTCACCCAAACAGTATTTTACTTGCAGAATATTTTACTTCAATTTAATTCAATCATGCAACATAACCTGCAAGTGATTCCATGTATAGTATTTTATTTCTAATTTATTTTAGACCCTCATTTTATATCTCTATAGCTTATAATTTGTACGATTTACGAATAATTGTCGTTTCCAGTTAAGAAAACCATCACTAATGTAATAGACAACAGCTGATATAAATAACAACGCCAATGAAATGAAGGTCGTTTCAAAGTACGCGCAGAAATAGTCACGTGGCGGTCTCTTTACATCTTACGATTCCTCTAGTAAATATTTACAAACCTCCTCCAATACCTTGGCCAGAAACTTTTAATGTCGTTTTCCTCATCCATGTGTATCCTAATCCAAATTGTAACTGTGGAAACAAACCAGAGACCGTTACACATATTAGAGGATTGTCAATTAACGAAGTTTAAAGGAGGGATTTTCAAACATTCATAATTTAACGGATGAAGCAATATTATGGCTTACGAATCTGAAGGACATCTGAAGTTCAGCAATATTTTGTATTCTTGTCTTGATTATCTGTTTGACCGGTCCATTATATGTCGTCATGCAATGGCTGTGCTGTTATATTTTATGTTCTATTTACCTTCTATAATGTTTACACACTTAATTAATATTATTACATGTGAATACTAGGGTGGGTAAGGGTTGGCATGTTTAGGTTTTAGTGGTTTTTCTAAACCTTGAAGTAAATGCTTTGCCAAGACGAACCAATCCACTATTGCACACGGTTTCATCACCACTCTATACAGGTTTTACTGATCTTCTGGGGCACCATACATAACACTTACATCACAATACAATATTTGTATAATGTACCATACGAATAAATAAATAAAAAGTAACTACTATTTTGCTAGAATATTGACAGCTCAATATCGTAAATTGATTTAAACTCTACATTGTATTCATGTTGTAAAGATACTATTGGGTAAAATATCTACATACAACCAACGTGATTACAATTATAATATGGGAGCTGTATTACTTATTAAATTATTATAAGAAAAGTGGACAGGGGTAACAACTTGAGGCTGGTTTCATTTGCTGCTTCCAAAATACTATCTTCATCATTATCCATATTTTAGAATTTACAGATCACTATCAATATTTTATCGTTTACAGTTTAGAGGAGATAACACTTTTTAGAAATTCAGAAATTTACAGCGAGAATAAGAAACAATTTAAAATAATAAACAACATGACCATAGCAACGGTTTAAGGTATCCAGATTATAGAGGAATTTGTCTCCGATAGAATTGGAAATTAATAATTAGTTTCAGTTATGTTGTTCAAACCGTCTAAAAATATTGTTCTAACTCGTGCGAAAGTGCTACTTTCGACACTCGGTAGGAAAATAACTATTTCGTTATTGACCAGCAGTTAATAATGAAAAATGATTGACTATTAGGAGAGAAAAGCAGCTTCCTCGAAAATGAATTAATAACATTCTTGGTTAATAAGTGAAAAAAAATTATTTAAACATTTTTTTAGTGTAGGTATTGAATAAGTATAAATCATGCTGAATTGATTAAAAAAACTGCAGTCAATTGTGAATTGAACAG
This sequence comes from Abscondita cerata, assembly GCA_030710515.1. Classification (NCBI taxonomy): domain Eukaryota; kingdom Metazoa; phylum Arthropoda; class Insecta; order Coleoptera; family Lampyridae; genus Abscondita; species Abscondita cerata. The sequence continues at coordinate 133,564 of JALBCR010000392.1, forward strand.
ACTAATGGTTATTGGAAAATAATATCTTTTCAATATTGGCAGCCAATGTTTGCTGTATATTACTAAAGAATACTTGTGCAGCATTGGTAGACAATTTTTACTGTATTGAAAGTTAATTTTTATTTTAAAAAGACGAATAATATTTATTGAACAGTAATAATCTCCAAACCTGCCCATGTTAAACATGGAATATTTATTAGAGAGATCTATCCTCTATCGAGAAAATTTGGATAATTCTTATTATTTTCCAAAAATAAGTAAACACATAATTTGTTTTACTATTTATTGATTACACAAAGTTTTCTCTAAACTTTATATGGATGGTATTAAAAGTAAACCAATATTGTAATTGGAGTAAAATTATTAGTTTGATGCGACATCTGGTGACACAACCTCGTACTATTGTAACACGGTTAAAAATAATCTAATACTAATTCAAAAGCATGATTAGATTGTAACGGTCACTAAGCAATTAAAATTAGGCTTTTATTAAAACAGCAAATTCAAAAAAAACTTTTGTAGTAGCCGAAACATCGACAGAAAAATTAACTGTTTTTCTCCAATAGAAGAACCAAGATCAAGAACAAGATCACTATCAATATTTTATCGTTTACAGTTTAGGGAGATAACACACTTTTTAGAAATTCAGAAATTCACAGCTGTGAATAAGAAACAATTTAAAATAATAAACAACATGACCATAGCAACGGTTTAAGGTATCCATATTATAGAAGAATTTGTCTCCGGTGGAATTAGAAATTAATAATTAGTTTCAGTTATGTTGTTCAAAACTGTCTAAAAAATATTGTTCCTAACTCGCGCGAAAGTCAAAATATCGTGCGAGTGTCTATAGGAGACACGAGTGCGGAGCGAAGCGGAGCACGAGTAGATCTAGACACTCGGTAGGAAAATAACTATTTATGATTTTTGCAGGAGAATTGGTATATTACGCTATGCCACACCATCTTTACTATTAAGTTGTAGTATGTATTTATAGTTTGATATTGCATGTGTTAGCAACAATGTTTCCTACAACGAGTTCAGCGTTTTGAGTTTTGCAAAACTGTTTGTACGACTCAGATTTAAAAGTTTAAAACACAATCTACAATGTTGGTAAATTTTAGTTTTTAGTTATTTTGAACGAGATATATGTTATAATATGCTGTCGTCATAGGTACTCTCAGGCCAGTGGCATACAATTAATCACGATGTAGTAGCTTGTGGAGTGGCACTGACTCATCCGTATGTAGGTGAAAAATGTACGCGTCTTCCACCGGGGTTGATAGCAGCTGTTGAAGATGGTGCGGGCGATCGTTTTAGCGCTAGGGATGTAGGACCATCCGAAAAACAGATCGATGATGTTGCGTTGATTGTGAGTGCTGCAAAGTTGTGTGGTTGCGGATGCAGCAATGTTGACATGATTGTTGGCGTTGTTGCGGATGTTGTCGTGCCAAATGCTGGCATTACATCAAAGAGGAATTGGTGCAGGGCTATGCAAATTTGACAGCGTTAAGGTGATGACATGGTAAGGTTTGTGATGTTTAACTGACTCGTGCATTTGTACCTGCACCTGACATACAGTACCTCGCAGACTTAGGACCACAAATAAGTCCGCTCTAGCGCGTCCTGTATCTGACCTGGAAATAATTTCGAAAACCTGGCGTCGTAAACTTATGGATCAATGAATTCCGTGTTATGTGCGAATTCGATCGTTGACGGCTATGACGTAACAAGACGTAGGCGTCTTAATCGTTAAATTCTCTAAAGTAGCGATGCAATCGTTTAATGCGGCCGATTAGAACGTTATCCTTATGGATGCAGTAGAGTTGGTTTTCCGAATGTTGTAACAGATGTTTGACAGGAGATGGAAGTAATTGAATGATTTAATGTACCTGATCCATCAGCCAAAAACAAAAAGTTCTACATCAGGAGGTAGTGGGCGAAGATGGAGACAGGAATCAGGCTTCTGTTCGCAAAAACGGCAATGTTGACAATGTCCACGGCGAGAGTAATGTGGATATGTGGCGGATGATTTAAATGGTTTAAGATGCTGCAGTGGGGTCGCTGCATGTAAGTAAAATTGTACAATTATACTTGCTTTTTGTGTTCCACGGGTGTGGCTTCCATAGCATCGAGTACGTTAGTCTTTCCATCATGTCAAATGTCGGGAAGTCACTATACTGTAAGAACTACCTTTGGTTTCCGTCAAAATGTAATTAGCCCTAGTATAATGATACCCATAGCTTCAAAATTTAAGTTCACAAATTTTTTTTAAATAATTCCAAAATAATCTTCAAATATTTTTTAAACCGTAAAACAATAATTTGACGGTCAAAACAATTTTTTTAAAGAGAAGCTAACTGAGAAATGTAAAATATCCGAATGACATCAATGTTAAGAGGAGAGTAGAGAGTAGAGGCCAGATTAATAATTATCTTTAAAAAATTTGCTACGGTAATGACATTTGAAAATATATTTATTCCGCATGTTCCTCCTTCTGGAATAAGTTAGTGCTAATTCACTTCAATTATGACACTAGTTAACAAATTATGAATGAAAACAGGTGGTTCCCGTCTTGTAAATGTTAGTGTAATTGTTTTTAATGTTAAACAATACATAGCAGTTTCGTGTTAAATTTTAATCCCTAAATGTAGAATTTTTGTTTTTTAAGAAAAAAAGAGTTATTAGAAAAAATAATAAAATGAGAATAATACTCTAATTAATTTTTAATTAAAATTAAAGCATTAATGTTTTTTTTTATCATAATTTACTTTTTCTGAGAATAATATTTACTAATTTTTTAAATGAAACTGTACGTCCTTGTGTTTTCATTAGTTTACAATAAATGTTCTTATTTACCTTCTATAATGTTTATACACTTAATTAATATTATTCCATATAAATGCTAAAGTGGGTAAAGGTTGGCATGTTTAGGTTTTAGTGGTTTCCTCAACCTTGAAGCAAATACTTTGCCAAGTCAAACCAATCCACAATTGCACACGGTTTCGTCACCACACTGTACAGGTTTATACTTATCTTCCGAGGCACCATACATAACACTTACATCACAATACAATAATAGAAATGTACCATACGAATAAACAAATAAATCAATTAACAAATAATTAATCAGCACTTCAGTGTTCAATATTATTGCAGAAATAATATGAATGCCGTAAATTAAACCAACAAAATTTGAGATATTGCATTAAAATAATAAACAAAATTTCTGCTGGAATAACATAATTAAAAAAAACCATATTTTAGAAAGTTGTAAACCACAATCTATTCAGTTTTTTTTGTTCTGATTCATTAATAATTTCATAAAATCATTGCCAATTTTAATAAAAATTATGTTCTTATAGTAAATCAAAGATTTTTAAGATTGTTTTTAGTACAGTATAAATAACATTAAAAAAAATCGTTGGCGTTTAATTATTAATTAATTATTGAATTCAAAGTTGAAAAAAAAGATCCGCTGGGGCAAAATTGATAGAGGTCCTCTATCTCAGTTACTTTCTAAGGGGCCGATGGACAAAGTGATTAATTTTAGATAAAATAAGTACCCACATTCTTTAATGGAAAAGAAATACCAGTTTAAAATTAATAAACGCTAACGCCTTACTGATTCGTTATGTAAGTTATACTTTGCTCTCTGAAATACCCCAATGGTTGGCACTTTTAATAATTAATAAATTTCCATCCTTTATCTACCTTTTTTATTTTTGAAACACACTGTATAAGCTCACTTACTTTATGAATGCAACGAAAATTAAATCTAAAAAAATTTCTTAAAAATATCTATTTTCTGTAAGGCTAGAATTAAATAAATAATTTTGTAACGTATAGGGTAAGCAATTTAAAATATGTTATTAAAAATTTAATTTATTATGTAGTTTCAACTACGAAAAGAACAATAACAATATCGACAAGATTTATGATGCTTTAATTTTTAAACTAAGTTATTCTTAAACTATAATGAGAAACACTCACTTCACTCAAAATATAAAATGAGATCAAATAACAATTTTCACAAGAGACGCCACTTCATTTTTGTTGTAAAATTTATTACGAAATAAAAGCTCTATCTCTTTAGAAACATCTAATCTTGTCAAAAGGTTATTGACATTAATTTGATAAAATCAACTTCTGGAATTTATAGCTTAGTGGATTTTATGTCAACATAATAGATAACTACGTATTGGCATTTGAAACCCATACAACTGATGTACATTAATTTAAATAAGTAATGATTAAATTGTACAAACAGCAACTGGCAAAGTTTTTTTTTGTTGGTAGCTGCATTTTGCTGTTAATCGATTTAGTTTATTTTGTGATGTACTCTAAAAATTGGTTACTTTGTACAACCTACGTATCGTGAACGATTATCATCTTTTAGTAAACCATTTTTTTTAAATGCTAAAAAATATTTATATATTTGTTGTTACGACTTACGATTGATACAAAATATATTTATTTTATTATTATTTTATATAAGCAAATTTTTGAAAATTAAATGCAACTATGACTAACAATAAAGAAAAACTTAATATACCTACTCGTCAAATTAAAAAGTGAGCCCTTATTTGTGTAACTAGTGCAAAAGGTACATATTAGTCAAGAGCTGCAATCATGCATCGTGGAACAAATACGCTTTTTGCACATGTTGCACACAACATTTTTCTAGGATAGAAACAATTTAAAAAAATTAAATAAAACTACTTTTTACACTTGTGCAAAAAATAATTTACTTTTTGCACTGAAAAATTAGTATTTGCACATAATTGCTGCAAAAAGTAGTCACGATCGTAGATAAATTAGTTTTTTAAATACAATTAACACTTCTTCGTGAGTAAATACAGGGTGGGTGTTTAGTGCGCGAACGGAAGGATTGCTCCTGAAATATTAGAGATGTCACAACTAACTTTGGCAAGGTAATACCTAGTTATTAAATCTACGTTTTAAAAATATTCAGGTGCAGACAGGATAATTTGCAAAAAAATGATGACCCAAAGTTGTGTTTTTTAAAATGTAACAGCTAAAATATTTTTTTAAAATCTCTTCCTCATGACATTTACAAGCAAAATGTTATAAGATTTTAGGTACTTAAATGCAACTTTTGATAATATTCGACTAAAAAGTGCCTACCAAATTTTTCCAAAAAGTGTAATGCTATACAGGATGATTGCTTTACGCGAAATGTAATTATTCTCGATTTTTTCAAATAGAACACCCTGTATATTTTTTCCAAAATTGATTTCTCGTAAAAAGTAGATAACAAAAGATTTTATAGTTATAAAACCAACTGTTCTTGAGATATTAATACTTTTGTGATAACTTCTAATAATAAATTATCACATAGGTCAATATTACAATTTACTAGAAACAATTGTATCAATATTTGATGTTAAAGTCAAATAATTAGCTGGTTTTGTATTTGGTATTCTGTGTTTTTTGTTACACCCTTATCATATTAATCAAATAGATTTTCAAAATTGTGAAGCGTTCTGTCAATGGATAACTAACAAAATTAACGATCAACCGGATTTTGTTAATAACATTTTTTTTACGGATAAGGTAACTTTTTATAATAATGCAAATTTCAATAAACATAACATCATTACTATTGTGATAGTAATCCTCACATTTTAAGAGCCGACCACCAGCATCGATGGTCCGTTAATGTATAGGGTGGCATATTTGATTGTACTGTCATTGTCCCTTTTTTTTTTAATAAAAGTCTCACTGGTGAGAGGTATTTACGGTTTTTGGAAACTAATTTATTTCACCTTTTGGAATATAGTGAGCTAGAAAGAATTTGTACAATGTGGTTCCAACATGATGGTGCTCCTCCACACTATTCGATGAAACTTTTAGAATGAAGTGAACAGAACGAAGTGGTATAGAAAACTGGCCGGCCGTTCGATCTCCGGATCTTACGCCCTTGATTTTTTATGGTTTTACTTTATAATAGTTTATAAGAGAGAAAACATTAAAAATAGAATACGCGCTACATTTGAATCGATTACACCCGAGATGTTGTAACAAGTTAAACATTCTTTTTCTGACCGTATTCAAAATGTTTGGCTCGGCATGGGCAGCATTTTGAACATTCACTTTAAATTTGTTGATTGGTTGTGTTGCTTATGTATACGCATTTTGTTTACGATTGTTCTTTTGTTATAAATTTTGTGTCAGTTCTTTTTAGCATTAGTTTATCACAAATTTCATTATTTTCTTTGAATTCTTCGTTGGATTACCTTTAGTTTGATGTGTTTTGAGTTTATTATTTTTACTAAAGTATTAATATCTCAAAAACAGTTGGTTTTATGACTATAAAATCTTATATCATTTGTTATCTATTTTTTACAAAAAATCAATTTTTAAAAAAATATACAGAGTGTTCCATTTGAAAAATCGAGAATAATTACATTTCGCGTAAAGCAATCATCTTGTATAGCATCTTAATTAGAGCCATATCACCGCGGTTCCATAGTTGACACGATTTCGACATTAAAGAGACGTTATCTCCAGAACGGTTGCATTTAAATTCCTAAAACCTCATAACATTTTGCAAAAAAAAAACAAAACTTTGGGTCAGCATTTTTTTGCGAATTACCTTGTATTCACTTAAATATTTTTAAACTGTAGGTATTACCTTACCAAAGTTAGTTGTGATACATCTAATAGTCCAGGAGGAATCCTCCGTCCACGTACTAAACACCTACCCTGTATATGCATACGGGTTCTGCAAATAATGTACTGGTTTGAAAATAGGTATTTATCTACTATAAGTGTTTTTTCAGCAATTTATAATCGCAGGTAAAGCCTTTACTACAATTGTGTTTGCTTTCTTACGTAAGTCACTATATGGTACGTTAATATTGTATAAAGTATACTGGTAAAAGCAACCAGAAGTGAGTGTGTTTATGTATTTGTTTCACTTTTTAATAAGGGCGGTACAAACACTTCACTATAAAGGTACCTACATTTGATTTAATTAACGTTGCAGATTTATGGTCAAATATATTATCGAAAAGATTTCTTATTCCCAACTATGGAAAGTTACTGTAAATTTAAAAAAAATATTTTATGGGCGACTCAGCAGGACAAGTCGGTCAGCGTTGTGCACACCACAATTAAAAAAAATGGACCATTTGTGGAACAACTAAAAATCCTGGTGAGCTCATTGAAAAGACAGGATAACGTCTGTCGGGTCGACTAGTTTTAAATAAAATATTCTGTACGCTTATTTAAAAAAAAACTGACGATTGAAACAATTTATCAGATACTTAAGACATAAGTTCATAATGTATAAATGCTAATATATGCATTGGTAAAGGGTACAAAAACTCCTACTTTTTAATATTTTAATAACATTAAAATTAAATAATGATTGAAGGATCGATTTGTGTAACTGGTTTCACAACTGTCGACAAAGTTGCTTTAGTGCAAATCACTATTCGGACGTGTTAGTTAGTACAAAGCGCCACTAGATAGCACAACCATCTTATTAGTGGTCGATGATATACCCACATTTGGTTAATAAGTCAACAATTACGTACACTGTACAATTGTGAACTGATCCTCGAGTTATCTCCCTCCTAAAGAGTCCCAAAAAAACGAAACAGCTGTCAAGAGATTCTCGATGTTCGTTTGCAATCGTACAATCTCTAAGTGTTTTTAAGCCAATGCATAGTTTAAATGTTACGTTGTTAGCACGAGGCGGCAATAGATGTCGCAACCATCTTAATAAAATTAACGTTATTTTCGTTCTTTGATGTTTATATTTCATAATTTCAATAATTATCTAATTAATTTATTAAAACATTACCGAGAGATTATTTTTTTTCTGACACAATTGAAGCACAATATAGCAACAAATTTTATTAGATAGACAAATGACAACAAGTTTATGTGGTAATGTAAGTGTTTAAAGCGTATTCTAATAAAAAACATTATAACTTTGATAATGATTTACGCCAAAAAATTCAGGCTCGATCAAAAAACAACTAAACAATATAAGTTCTTCATTCCGCCATCCATCTACAAACACTTTTTTATTTTATACGTGTTGTGGAGGACCTGTTTTGCACCCATCCAGTCTGATCAGGCGCCGTTTTTACCCGTCTAATATGGGTCGGCCACTGAGTTACCTGTTGATCAGCGGAAGATTTGAATTTATTTTTTACCTCCCACATCTGGCCATCTATCCGCGATCTAGAGACGCGCTCTCTAGAGGTTACAGGTTCCCTCAAGAGTTAATACTCATAAGTTTTGTTAAAAATGTCTTTAAGGTTACGTCTTTACAGATAACTGTTTCTACTTAAAATTTTTGTAGCAAAAATGATAAAAAGATAACTCTAGACTAAATAATATTTGAAAAAATACCTTCTAAAAATTAAACACACATACATAACTTGGAAATCAATGTGTTTTTTTTGCAAAGAAATTTGGATACTGTGGTAATATAATTTATTTTGAATTGAATTTGGAAGCTATCCAGATCTCTTGTGATGTAACACATGCACTGATGTGCTTTGTCTGTTATTACACATTATTTTGCTATAGCATGCAGCGGCCATATTATAATGCTAACTATGGTAACTATGTTTTACAATAAGAAGTAAAACTAAAAAAACATTTTAATATGGTGCGATCCACCAACAAAGTTTGTTATGTACACATAACCTTAAAATTATATAATTTATTACGAAATGGTCACTAAAGTAACAAAAAATTGGCAGTAAAGTGATTAAAATTGGCACATAGAAAAATTTTGTAGAATAGTGCAAATTATGTACCATCGGTGTGACGACGGAAGATAGCTCCTCACTGGGGTTACATTTTTGAAATGCGGTTATTTCATTTAAAGAGTGTTAAACCAAACTTGCATTTTTTAAATAGAACACCCTATATATTATGGCATTTTTTAAAAACCACAAGGATAATGATCAAACTGATACTATATTGTTTTTGGGTTATTCTCAATCGTTCTTCCACTACAGGGAGTTAAATGAAAAAAAAGTGGTCTACTTCAGATGTTCGTATCCACCGATTTGTTTGAAATATCAATATCGGGTTTTGTGATAGTAACTGATTTTTTAGTTTAGATTGCGTTTATGCACGATGATAACAACTAACTCTTTTTTAACATACAGGGTGTTTATCTTTTGCGAAATTTTAAAATACTTTTTTTTTAAATACAACACCCTGTGTTTTGATTTGGTCAAATAAATTTAAAAAAAACGTTTTCAATCTATTTAATTAATAATTAATAATTACTGTAGCGTACAAAATAAACATGTATTATTTAAATTTTCCGCCATATTGCTAGGTTTTTATCTGAGAAATTTGGTTCCTATCTCTGCTGAGTAGTTTTTCTCTCTTCTCATCCCATCATCATACAACGTACAACATTTTACAATACAGATTCCGTTCTATAACCTTCGGTTATGTTTCTATGGTCGCCATATTGCTAATTGACTTCATTCTATGAGTTTATTTGTGATTGTTTGTGGCCCAATTTGTTAAAAACTTTGTAAAAATGGAATCTAAAGGAGATGTAAGTGTACCTAAGGAGATACAAGAGTGTGCGAAAGAGGTTGCATTAAATCTTCTGCCAAAGAAATCTCAAGAAATTTATGAATCTGTGTACCAGCGTTTTATGCATTAGTGCAAAGAAAAAAAATTGGATTGTATTCAGAAGGTGTACTGATGGTACATTTCTCAGATATTCAAAGTTACATGCTTTTCTCAAGAGGCGCAACGAAGGATATTTACCGAAGAAATCTTGAATATTTACAAATGAGCAAGTTGGTCGCTTTTTGAATAGTGTACCTGATAATTTATATTTGATAATGAAGGTAAACGTTTTCATAATAAAAAACAAAATTTCTAAAAGCTTTTTTATAGGTTATCCTTATATTGGGAGTTGCAGGTGCATGTCGTTCTGATGAATTAGTCAATTTAACAAGTGAAAATATTGAAAATGTAAAATCAGCCTTAATTATAAAAATTCCCAATACCAAAACCAAGATACCACGTTCTTTTACTGTGCTGGGAGAGAATTATTTAGTAAAATGTGTGTCGTACGACATCTCGTGTAAAACATTGACACGTATGAATAGTATAAACTAAGAAAAATGCCAACAGTTAATTGTAACGACATGTGTGCGTTTAAAGTGCATAGCGCTATCTACGCGACAGCTTTAATGCTTGAAACACACGTGTGTCGATAAAACCAAGTAAAACTTGTACAGAAGCATAACACGCAACGAAAGAACACCTGATGCAGCATTTCGCTTTTATTATGAGCTCATCAGATGTGTATACTTAAGTGCGGTATACAACTGTACAAGACGGCGGTTGGTCTTTTAAACTCTCGTGGAGCAATGAACATAAGTAAAATGTGTGTCGTACGACATCTCGTGTAAAACATTGACACGTATGAATAGTATAAACTAAGAAAGATAGCGATATGCACTTTAAACGCACACATGTCGTTACAATTAACTGTTGGCATTTTTCTTAGTTTATACTATTCATACGTGTCAATGTTTACACGAGATGTCGTACGACACACATTTACTTATGTTCACTTGCTCCACGAGAGTTTAAAAGACCAACCGCCGTCTTATACAGTTGCATACCGCTCTTAAGTATACACCTCTGATGAGCTCATAATAAGAGCGAAATGCTGCATCAGGTGTTCTTTTCGTTGCGTTATGCTTCTGTATAAGTTTTACTTGGCTTTATCGACACACGTGTGTTTCAAGCATTAAAGCTGTCGCTTAGATATGCGCTATGCACTTTAAACCCACACATGTCGTTGCAATTAACTGTTGGCATTTTTCTTAGTTTATACTATTCATACGTGTCAATGTTTTACACGAGATGTCGTAAGACACACATTTTACTTATGTTCATTGCTCCACGAGAGTTTAAAAGACCAACCGCCGTCTTGTACAGTTGTATACAGCACTTAAGTATATATCTCTGATGAGCTCATAATAAGAGCGAAATGCTGCATCAGGTGTTCTTTCGTTGCGTGTTATGCTTCTGTACAAGTTTTACTTGGTTTTATCGACACACGTGTGTTTCAAGCATTAAAGCTATCGCGTAGATAGCGCTATGCACTTTAAACGCACACATGTCGTTACAATTAACTGTTGGCATTTTCTTAGAATTATTTAAGTTTCTATCGAAAATATGTTGTTTACGACCACCCATATTGGTAGAAAGTGTCATCGAATGGTGGTTGGTATTCATAAAATCGGTGCCATCTAGCAAGAAGTAGCAAAATTTTTGAAGCTAGACAACTGGAAACAGTAAACCGGACACGCATTAAAACGGACGTCTGCTACTCTTTTAGTTGACGGCGGTGGTGACCTTACTTGTCTTAAACGATACGGAGGATGGAAATCGAGCACTGTGGCGGAAGGCTACATTGAAGACTCATTGTTGAGTAAAGAAAATTATGCAAAAAAAATATTGCAAGTTCATAGAGATAATAATAAACCAAACACCGTTGTCATTTCTAATTTCACACTTAAAAATAATATAACTATTAATGAAAACGTGTTGGACTGCTTTAAAAATTGCGCCAAGTATGAGGGTACTAGTAGTTCTAGTGGTTTATTTAATTTTAATACTTGTCCAAACTGTGTATTTAATATCAATGTGAGTAAATGTAAATAAACAATAATTGTAAATATTTCAAACTAAAACTACGAAGTTTTAGTTAAATTAAATCAACGCTTTTAATCTTAAGATTAAAAGTGACAACTTTAGCTCTTAGAATTAAAAGTGAATACTTTTGTTCCTAAGTTACCTTTTTTTCTCACTAAAAAATGTCAACCTTAGAGACTCCTGATAGTCAAAAAATTTTGTGACGGTTGTAGAAAAACTTAATTATTGTGATTATTTTTGTTAAGTTGGCACAAATTTGGGGATTTAAACCGCTGCACTGGATTCAAATACGACATCAAACATTTGCAAATGTTAAAATAAATGAAAATTTATTACCACAATTTATTAATTTATTCGTTAAATGGTAGCACAACAGTTATTTGTTTATTAAGGGCATTATGTTATTATTTATGACGAGGGCAAATCTACAACTGCGATTGTCTCTAGTCGTTTTATGCCTTATTATTCCTAAATATTGATGAAATTGTGTATTTGTATCTATGGATCGTTTTGCTTAAATATAGAAGAAATCATTAATGTTATCAAGTTCCTTAAACATACAGTGTCATCTCCAAAGTCCGCACCAAATGGTAAACTTCTTTATTATAGGTTTTTCGATAAAAAGTTATTCTTTATAAAAGTTTGGGCATCCTCTAAAGCTAAAATGCATCAACACAATGTGACGAAATACGAGTAATATACGAGGTGAATTCAAAAATTTGATTTTGAGTCAGGAGTAAAGTGCCCTTATTTCAGTAAATATCAAAAAATTTTATTTGAAAAAGTTGTTCTTTATTAAAAAAAACATCAAGATTTAAAGTCATGGCTATCTAGGACAAATTTTAATTTTTTCCAATTTCCAATAAGAAGAATCGAACTGTGCCTGTTGCGGGATGGACATCATACTGAGATGTAATTTAATTTTGATGTTTAGTGCTTCAATATTATAAAAAATGATATTCTTCCTAAGATACTGACTTGTTTTGAGCAATTTTTGGTGTCAACAAAAATCAAAAGAACTTTGCACCAAAAATGTTGGAGTTTTTCTAATGAATAAAAAATTGACTATAATTAGCACAATAATTGGGCAATTTGTAAATTACAAGCATTTTAAAATAAATTGTTGTATACAAGATGTCGTTTAATTATCATTTAAAGCAAATCTTTTTTCTGATAGCCACCATTTTAAAAAAATTAAAAAAAAATCAAGTTTATTCTAGATAGCCATGACTTCAAATCTTGATGTAGTTTTTAATGGTGAACAACTTTTTCAAATAAATTTTTTTGATATTTACAGAAATAAGAGCACTTTACTCTTGACTCAAAATCAAATTTTTGAATGCACCTCGTATATTACGCGTTTTTCGCCACATTTTGTTAGTGCACTTTTACTTTTAAGGGATGCACCAACTTTTATAAAGAATAACATTTTATCGAAAAACCCATAATAAATAAGGTTCCCATTTGGTGTGGACTTTGGGGATGACCCTGTATATATTTTTTGAGGTAATAATAGCAATTGTAGTTTCAATATCAACAAGAAAGAAGTAATTTAATTAACAGCTTCCATTTTCACTGTCAGGTTTGTCAGTCTAACATGTAACAATTACGGTTATACCCTCTTATTATCTCCTAGGTGTATTTTTTATATTGGAACCAAGGTCTAATAAGCAATAAATTCAATTAAAATATAACATAACTTATAATTTAACCTAAAGTTGCCAACCTAATGTTAATGCTTCAATCGTAAAAAATATCAAGCTACTTACTCAACATACAGTGATTGTAAAAACAAATAGAACAGCGTGCGTGGTGATTCTGTCTTATAGGTACCGCCGGATGCTGTATTTGTTTTATTTTATTTGTATTTTGAAGACTGACAGGTTTAAGTATGAAATTTTAGAAAATCTTTAAATTCGTTACTGGATAGATGCATTTAGCTGTTACTAAATGATCAAAAATATTTTTTAGTTTGTCTTTTCATTTTTTATTATCAGTCCAGTATGAAATCAATGTGCTCAGAATTGGTTATTTAACCCAAAAATCATTATTACATATTATTGTCAAACTATCATGGTCACAGAAAGTAGTTTGTTATGTTATAACAATACAATCAAAAACCCCAACGAAAAACGTTAATTACGTCATTATTCCGAATTTGTCAAAATTAAACTTTTATGCAAAATAGTAGAAGTAGAAGTTTTAATTAATCAATGACGTTATAAACTTCAAACATTTTTATTTTTTAAAGTGCACTATTTTCGTATAACCAAACCTAAATGTAAGACAATTTCTTGAAACTTCATTACAAACCCGCCAGCGTATAATTCAAAATTTCAACAAATAAATGTTAAATGTCTACGTCATCTACGTTTCAAGTCGCGTGAATGGTGAATTATTTTAATTTTTATTTTATTAATTCTTATTTCCATTTTATTTTTTAAATTAAAATTATTCTTTAGTGATAGTTTACAAATTTTGCATTATTTTTTTGAATAAAAATTGAAATTACTACTATTAGTGCATATCTTTGTACAATTGAAGATATTATCTTATAAGATCTAGGGTAAAAATTAAATGGATCTCAATTAAATAACAGCAACTGTACAAATACAAATAATATGTATAAAAAGCAAAAACCACGTAAGTTATGAGTTCACATAGAAAAGTATATACCTACTGATAGTCAACAAAATAAAACACATGAACAAAAAAGAGACGGATAATGTTGTATGCAGATGGCACGATTCGATTAGAAAAACCTCCCAAGACGTATCAGTATATTTTAAGTGTTTCGTTCTCGTTTTTCAACGGTTTATTATACACTCCCTAGTTTAACCATATAACAGAAAAAGATTTTGAAAATGTTAAAACAAGAAAATCAAATCATTTGCATGTTTTATTATTTTTAGAACAATGGATTCCTGTTATAAACTTTACGACATAATGTTAATCTAAGACATTGAACTTGTCAACATTTAAAGTTTCGAACAGTCTAAAACATCTCATTGAGATCGCTCGATATGCATAATAGGAGTAAAGATGAAAATGCACATCACGTAAAGACCTCCTCCTCTCGACCCGAACTCTAACTAAAACTTAATTATAATTAATTAATGCGACTGCTCCTAAGTCTATAGGCTATGTGCTATGTAATTAGAAACCTTTATATAAAATGAATACTGTTAATTAACGAACTAAAAGACATTATACACTGGGAGATTGCAGAAATAACTTAAGTGGGAATATAATTATGGAAATTTAGCGTTGGAAACTACCGACGAACAAAATATTCATTCTATTAATCAAATACATGCTAATATTAACGATGTTAAGTTGATTAGCTCAATATTTTGACAAATTTATTTATGGTAAATTACTGGTATGTACTTAAGCAAACCGCCTTTTAAGTAATTATTCACAACTAACGGTATCAACAAACACTTTTGTTGCAAAAGTTTATAATCTATTCCTGAAATATTTAATTAATTTGGCCATTGTGTATAGTTTGATTATTTTATATTTTCACGTAACATGGACTGACATACACAGAAAATAATAGAGAAGCCCGTAAGGTGTAAACTATATTAATTAAATTAGAATAAGCATATGCGTGAGTTGATTTACTTTACTTTATAACAAGTTAAACATTGTACACAAATTTAGTTTTGTTCGATAACTAGTTCAATTTTATATTGAGTATTTTTGTAAGCAAAACTAAACGAATTATATAACATAAAATTCCAACTTTTTATTTAAAATAATATTTCATTTTTAAAATATGATTCCATTTTAATAAGGATATACGTATGTACAGGGTGTCCTCAAATTAAATCATTTTATAAGATCCACCCGATTTCGACAAAATGGTTTCGCAACTCGAGTGGGATTTTTCATAAATATCGATTCAAAAACTAGAATTTCTTATTTCTAAATTCTAAAAAAAACACATTGCTTTTTCTTTATTCAAATCTGCTGTACTCTATGAAAACTTAGGACACTCAGTTCAACCGCGTCTAAACTTTCAAGCAAACAAAACATTTTATTAATCTGAAGAAATCACATTTTTAGGTACATATTCCAATTTATTTTAATAATATGAAGAGCAACCTAACTCATTGAATGTCAGTTTAAACACAAATTTATACGTAGAATAAACTTTTCCTTCCGTTTTGTTATATGTTGAGTTACAAAAAAATGAAGCTAAATGCAAAATAAATGCATCCTCGAAATATGTAGGTACAACATGGGTTTTTTTTCAAGGTCCGATTGGTTGCTAAATAAAAATCACAGTGAGAATCGATAAAATTTTATATAAAAAAATGTGATACAACAACCTAATCGCTGTACCGATTCATACATTTGACGTAGCGTGGTACCAATTTTTCAATACCTTCGTCATAGAAAGGAGCCGCATGAGTTTTCAGCCAACACTGTACGATAGTCTGCAGCTTGTTATCTGTAGAAAATTCTGTCTTCCTAGATGGCATTTCATATGGGCAAGAAAAACAAAAAAACAAGAAAAACATGTTGTTCCTGAGTTCACCACTTTGGTTTCCGAACTTGGTCATCAAGACCCTCCCGGATAATTTGGAAAAATGTACAACACAATTTCACAAAACACTATCACATTACACACTTAATTAATATTATTACATGTGAATACTAAGGTGGGTAAGGGTTGGCATGTTCAGGTTTTAGTGGTTTTCCTAAACCTTGAAGTAAATGCTTTGCCAAGACGAACCAATCCACAATTGCACACGGTTTCGTCACCACACTGTACAGGTTTATACTCACTATACATAACATTTACATCACAATACAATATTTAAAATGTACCATACGCGTAAATAAATAAATATAGGCAACGAAATGAAAAATCTGAGGAGTCAAGTTGGACTGTATGACGGCTGATCAAAAACCTTCCATTCAAAACGCCGTAGGAGAGTCGTTGCTATAACTGCAGTGTGCGGGCGGGCATTGTCATGAAGAAGGGCAATACGTGACAACATCATTCCTCTTCTTTTGTTCTTAAATTGCTCTTCGAAGACATTCAATATAACGGAGTACAAAGTTTTGGGAGAAGCATGTTTATACAGGGTGTGGCGCGAAGAGTTTTGATTAAAAGTAATGGCGGATAGAGTTATGTTAAAATCTGAAATTACGAAGCTATAGGTTTTCGATGACGCCGAGTTCAAATATAATATTGTCCTTAATGTGGCACTTCCGGAAGTAGACGTCAACTTTGTTATTTTAAATGGAACCTAGTATTTTTTATTTTATTTTCGGATTCTACATGAAATTTTAGATTAAATTTGTGAACAATGTCCTATACCAAAAATGAAGTATTTTCGAGATATTTCGATTTTTTTAAAAATTTTGAAAAATCCTAGTCTACATTGAATACCGATATCTCCATTAATTACGAAGCTAGTGACGTGAAATTGTAACTAATAAACAACAAGCGCTTGCCCGTTAACTCCATGTGTCCAACTCATTGATATTTCATACAGAGTGTTTAAAACTTAGCTGCCACCGTGGCCAATTTAAATCATTTATAAGCTGCTTACTTTAAATAGAACACCCTGTATTTTATTACATTTTTCGCTGTATTTTTTAAGTCAATTCGTTTGGTATTAGTATTCCCTATACCTAAATCCAACCAGTTTTGAGATATTTCATTATCTTTGTTAAAACATAACAACACTTGATTATTTCAACATTAGTAAAGGGTAGGCCATGGCTGTCAAAGATTTGATAGTTAGAACGTTAATGTTTATGTTGTTTTGACAGTTTTCTTTACCAGTTTGTATTTCATAGTAAATAATGGCAAATGTAGGGTTTACTAATGATGATTTCTAAATCTTATTATTATTTACGGCGAGTGTAATAGAATTGTTGAAAGGACTTGTCGTGTTTTTGCAGAAAGATATCCAAATCGACCAAATGCAACTGGTGATATTGTAAGAAGATTGCTTAAAACTGCCGTCAGTTTGGTCAATTTAAGACACAAATTAATAAAATAAACCACTAGTGGACAATGACATAAACGAAATTAATGTTTTGGGTTATTTTACGGCCTCTCCAAATGCCTCTATTAGAGATTGTGAAAGAGATCTTACTTTGTCGACGAGAACAATTCATCGCATTTTAAAAACACAAATGGAAACCATTTTCGTATCATTTGGTGCAGCACTTAAAATTAGATGATCCTCCTCGAAGGGTGCAATTCTGTGAATGGTTTTTAATGAAGACCCAAGAGGATGAAAACTTCATAAAAAAAGTTATATGGTGTGATGAAGCAAAGTTTAGCAAAATGGATTATTTAATCGACATAATTCCCATTTTTGGTCTAATGAAAATCCACATGTTATTAAAGAACGTTCTTTCCAAGATAGTTGGAGTTTTAATGTTTTTGTGCAATAAAAGATGATAAAATTTTAGCAATAAAATTTATGATGAAAATTTAAACGGTGAAAGATATTGCGACATTTTAGAAGAAGTCATACGACCCGCGTTACATACTTTAAGAAATGGAGAGGCGACTTCAGCTTGGTATCAGCAAGATGGGGCACCTCCTCATAACTTTGGGCGTGTTGCTGACCATCTTTACGACATGTTTGATGATAGATGGATTGCCAATCAAGGTCCGTTTCGTTGGCCAGCTTGCTCTCCTGATTTGGCTCCTCTAGATTTTGGTATTTGGGGTTACATTAAAAATCAGGTATTTTCCAAACCTGTTACGACAAAGGAAGATATGATGCAAAGAGTCTTACTTGCTTTTAATTCTCTAACACCCGACCATATTTCAGAATTACAAGACGTAGCTTAATGAAAAGGATTCATAAATGTTTAGAAGTAGATGGAGCTAATTTTGAACACTTATTATAAAACTTTATTTGTTTAATATTACATTTAGTTATTTTTGTTTGTAAATTATCTAATTAAATTAATACAAAATACCTAGTCAACGTTTTTAATGATATCCATAATTAATAATCCTTTCAGGCTATTGGTTACTTTTCAGAATTAATAACTTATGAAAAAATATCAAAATATCACCTTAAATAATGGAAATCATGGCCTACCCTTTACTAATGTTGAAATAATTAAGTGTTGTTATGTTTTAACAAAGATAATGAAATATCTCAAAACTGGTTGGATTTAGGTATAGGGAATACTGATACCAAACGAATTGGCTTAAAAAAATACAGCGAAAAATGTAATAAAATACAGGGTGTTCAATTTCAAGTCACTAGCTTCGTTATTAATGGAGATATCGGTATTCAATGTAGACTAAGATTTTTTCAAAATTTTAAAAAAAATCGAAATATCTCGAAAATACTTCATTTTTGGTATAGGACATTGTTCACAAATTTAATCTAAAATTTCATGTAGAATCCGAAAATAAAATAAAAAATACTAGGTTCCATTTAAAATAACAAAGTTTACGTCTACTTCCGGAAGTGCCACATTAAGGACAATATTATATTTGAACTCGACGTCATCGAAAACCTATAACTTCGTAATTTCAGATTTTTAACATAACTCTATCCGCCATTACTTTTAATCAAAACTCTTCGCGCCACACCCTGTATGCTCTGGTCTATGTGTACTCAAAAATGACAACTGCGCAAGACGTCTGCCCATAGACCTAACAGATTTTCCCCGGAGCTTTCCTTTAGCGACCTATGGGAGCTTGAAAACAAAATAGTGCTCGTAATAAAAAAAGGTTCTAGATTTGACGTAAAAATGTCTTTGAGGTAAACATACTTTCACCACTAAAAATAAATGCAGAATTCCAGTGACTGGTTGAGAATTGTCTGGCAAATTCTAAGCGATTTCTCTTGTTTATTTCCCTAGGTCCGCTGTAGATGAGCGTTTGGCGGGGCGGGTTGTGGAGTATTCATCCCACATGTTAATATACAAAAGCGTCCTGAGTAGAGACGGCTTACTGCGACGCGTTTTTGCGTTCTACTTTAGCGTACGCGATTAGTTTAAACTAATTTGTTTTTTGAACAACGTTGATCATGTCGTTTGAAGAAATAATATCAGAAATACAATCTGAGGTATGGTTGTCTTTTATAGTTTTACAAAATCCAAACGTTAAAGCGAAAGTATGAAGGTAATTAGCACCAAAAATTCAAAATTGAAGGTAAGTAATGAATTAATTTACAGGTTGTCAATGTTATGAAAAATAAACTTATATTTTATTTTCCTAAAGTAATAGGAGAATTGCTCGTATGTTCTTCGCAAACCAAAGACAAACTGTTGTTTTGTCTATTTACACGATTTCTAAAAAGATTCTCCTGTCGCCATATTTATGTCAAGATTAAACTCTTCATTTCCTTCTAGATCTTTTTACAACATTATGCAGGATAGCTGCTGTTTTATTATAAGACAAGCATGCTCTTCGTTGGTTTCAATTTCTTTAGCAAAATGCTCCACTTTGCACTAAATACTAAAAGCACATTCAATACATTTCAGTGCACGGGAGAGGCGTTTATTAAAATATTCACTTTTTGTTATCCATAATGGTCGCATTATATTAGGTTTTTAAATGATATGCTTTGTCGGCTTTTTAATACATATGGCAAACGAGTTGTTGATCCCGGTATAGTACCGGTGAGGGTATAGCAAGATCTCCATCAACTTAATAAAGGTTTGTTTAATTTTTCCTCCAACTTGTATGGTAATAAATCTTTATTTGCATCTGCTACACCTTTTTATCCACAATCACCATATTATAGAGCTATTATTATGCCGTTATGAAACGTATTATAACACCTATAAAACACTAGTGTTTTATATTCCATAAAACATTAGTGTTTTGTAATATATAAAATTCAAGAAAAATTTGCAGAAAATTTAGTAATTATTTATTAACATTAATATTAACATTCACGTTAACATCAAAAGTAAACTTATTTGCAATATCAGGATTTACATTTACACAAACCACGTTTGAGGAAGACTGCATCGCGGAGATCTCTTGCATTGTGCTGGATTTTCCTTGAATTTTTCTAGCAATATCGATTTTATTTGACTCGCTTTCTTCTATATACCCCTCAACAACACTAGATGACCTCCACGCTCCGTGCCTCTTAAGAGTGAGAATATCACCACCAGCATTAGCCAACAGAGTCGCCGAAGAACGGCGCATACTATGGCCCGTGTAGGATTTAGCGTCTAGAAGTTTTAAGAAAGAAGCAATCTGTGAGGGGATTCTGGAAATAGTGTTAATTCCCACAGGTTGCACGGTGCATTTTGAATTTATATATCGCAAAAAAATCTTCCCTGCGAAATAGTACTTTTAGGACGTAGGCGTATGTATTTCTTGCATATCTCCATAACATTAACAGAGAATCCTTCGTCTAATACAGTGAAACTTCTTGACATATTGGTCTTTGTTTCTGGGATGGACACGTAGATAAAAGATCCTTTATCTTTCACATGTTCAATATTTAAGTTTACCAGTTCATTGCATCGTAAACCTCCACAAACACCCATTATGACAGCAACCTAGAAATATTTAAAATAATTAAGATACCAATACAAAAGAAAAGAAAATTGGTTGTACCTTCATCATTAAGTACTTTTCATCAGATGCTGTTTTCAAAAATTGTTCGATGTGTCCCCTCTCAAGCACTTTTGCCTTCTTTGCCTTGTAGTTTTTGATTGGCTCTTGAGATAAGCAATTAATTTGCCGTATTTTGATATGTCAATATTTCTATGCACATTCAAAGTTGCTCTTAACATTGAATATTTCGTCCACATCGACGAGGAGGCAAACTTGCTTCTTACATTTAAAAATAAGCCAACAGGACGTCCTCGTTTATGATGTTTGCACCTCTTTTCTCTCTCCATTCATTAAAGGTAGCAAATTCTTTTATGTATGCATCTTTAGATTTGGCCGGCAACAGTTGCAGGGTTACTTCTTCAGCTTCTGCTTTAATTTCTACCGGCAAAGAATCACTTTCTGACATTTTTCAAAACGACGCACACAAACGATTTCTAATTTTTTCACAAATATTGTTTTAATAAACAAGCATCCTAGCAACTAATAATGCAAAGCCGCCCAAAGTTTCACTAAATTTTCTAATATTTGCTATTACATTGAAATTTTAGAACTGTCAGATTACTTATTTTCAATTAAATTGGTTTGATTGTGGATAAAATCTTGTATTGCATTCGTGTTTTAGTGGCATATTATCCCCTTAAGAAAATTAAACGCTCGAACTTCGTTCTCGCGATTAAAAATTCTTGCGTGGATAATCTGCCTACTAAAACACATATACAATAAATAGCTATTT
>JALBCR010000393.1:0-65405 GCA_030710515.1 Abscondita cerata
CTCATTGTACTTCGTTCTGATTACGTATTGCTTTTAAATTTTCTTGAGGATACCATTCCTCCAACGTACGTACTGTTACAGGACACCCTGTATGTATATAATTAGTTCATAATTCGATAAATATGTTTATGATCTTCGTTTAGAGTTGTGCATTTAGTAAACGCTCGGTTAAACAGGTTTTCCTCAAACCGTTAATACCATAATTTAAAAAAAAATAGATTGTAGTATATTTGTTGTTATTATGAATATCTTAATTTGATATACAAGATATTTTTTATTTACGCGATTTGTTTTGCGGAAACCGTTAAAATGCCTACCAAAATCTGACGATAACTAAATTATTGAGACTATGGAAAAACCATTGTGGGTAAAAGAATCGGAATATTGATTTTTGGTATCTTGTTCACATAGGACATCCGACCAAAATGAGTAAAAATAGATTAATTATAAATAGTTGTTGTCAACAAATTGAGGAAAGCGATTCTTTTCCACCGAGCTCGAGTTGCCTCACGAGCGCGTTTAAGCTTGCATTAGAGTGAGAGCGGAAAAACTTTCCTCATTGTTGAACACACATTTTTTCTGACATTTCCCCCAAAACAACCTAATGAAAAGAAGTAATATTCTATACGTAACTTATTGTTACAGAATTTCGTTACATAATTCTCGCTACAGTATTCTGATTGAATACTAAATTAAATTGTTTAACTAAGTACTAGGCGCCTTTCTTGCATTTTTAAAGATGCATTTTTTGTAACTGACATTCTTTTCTCGCTAGTGAGGAAAACGAATTTTCCTTACTATTGAGAAGAAACGTCCGTTTTCTAAGTATCGTGGAAAAAGTCTGTTAGTAACAATGAATAAATGTGAGCACAAATTAGTTCTAAATTTGTTAGACAAGTGTCAGTGTTCGTTTCTTATTTGAGAATTTTATCTTTTTAAGTGAAACTTTTTAAAATGCGTGACAATTATATTAAACAAAATTGATTAATAATTGTCGAAATTATGGAAGCTATCGTGGGTACAAATTAGTGCTTAATTCAAGGTGAGTATTGTTGTTGAAATATGATATTGACATAGTGGGGGGTGCTAAGCTTGAGCCCAAGTTAGCATCTCCACTTTAAAATTTTAAATTTTTCAGTCGTGCCGTGCTCCGTCGTTTTTTTTTCAATTTACTGAAACTCGCTTCCTTACCGACGTTCGGTTCCTTGTGTATAATATTTAGCTTTGCGTTTGTTCATCTTCCGTTTTCTTAATTCCTCATATATTCCTCTTAGAACCTTTCTTTCCTATCTTCAAACTGTTTCAATTTCTTTGTCAGGTACTCATGTCTCGCTTCCAAAAAGTTCTGTGTAGGTATATATTTTTTAAGTAGCTTGTTGAGGGATTCTATGCATTATGAGCTTTAGTTAACCTTCTTTTATATTGACGCTCCGGTTTCCATTACTTCTCACTCTACACTGTTCACTATATTAAATTTGCAGCACTTACCATCAAGTAGCACTTGATTGGCCGTTATTATATTGGTATCCAGGTCTTCCTCAGGACGTTTTCCAAAAAAAAAAAAATGTTGATGGTTGTGGACAATGGGTTTCCCTGTTTCAGTCCGATATTCTCTCAAATTCATTGGATTGATATCCTTTTAAAATTCTGCTAGTTTGTTGTTTTCGTTAGTGTCATCTGGATTAAATTTGTTGTTTCTTCAGTAATACCTAAGTCTTTTAGTGTTTCTTCTTATTCTACTGTCATAGGCTTGCGAGAAAGCAGTGTGAATATATTCCTTTCGGGAGCCGGTCTAGTATTCTTCTAGTTCTGCTTTCAGTTTGTGTGGTTCTTAATAGAGCTATAGGTCTGTAATTCTTCTTTGTTTTTGTGAATTTTGCAGATAAGTGATATATACCATGCTTTCGGTATTTGTTTCCTTTACCATATTTTCTGTATTCAAATTTTAAACTATACTTATTTATCTGCGTTTTTGATATACTCTGATTCTATCTTCTCTATTCAGGACTCTTGCTTTTAAGTTGAACACCTTTAAATTTCAATATTGGTTTTCTCAGATGCTGAGCTTCAATGAAGGATGTGAAGTAGTGAGAAGGACATAAAATCCATATTAGTTATTACTGCCAACGTTTCGACCGATCAGCCGGTCTTTATCAAGGCTTGTCTGGTTGTATTTTGAAATGGGATGAGATATCGAGAAATGTCTTCAAAGATCTTCTACTTCTGATACTAGAAATGTGCATTGCATACGCGAAGGATCTTGTGGCTGCTGTAGAATGGGCTCAATTAACATCATCCAGCATTCGACAATCTTTATATCACATGTTGCGAATGGATGGATAGATAGGGGAAAAAAGGTAAAGGAAGGTGTATAAACTTAGACCAACGTAACAACGGAGGACCTTAAAGTACATTCCGTTTAATAAACGCAGATATGCTAAGTCATGTTAGATACTCTTTTAGACAAAGATTGCATGTTTGTATCGAAGAAAATCTGAGCATCTATTAGAAAGAAACGTGTAAAATAGTTTTCTTCAAGCGACAATAAAACGTCATATTATTGAACTACTGGCAGACGCTAAAAATTCTTTTTACTGTCTAGACATTAAAAGCAAAACAGTTATTTTGTTTCCACAACTATTTAGAGGTTGGTACCTCGGTTATGTCATATTATGAATGTAACAGTAAAGTACCAACTTGATTCGTCGAGAATAAAAAGTCACTATAAGACTCGAGAATCTCGAAAATTTGAAAATAACACATGAAAACTAGCATAAACGCTTGAAGAAAAATAATATATTTCACTTGAGTTAAAATATAATTGTTTCGCTTAATTTGCTGTCTCGGCTAACACCTCGCCAGCAAACTTTTAAGCTCAACAATTATATTGTTTAACTCCTAGTAAAATAATCTACTATTTTCTTCAAGCGACAATAAAACGTCATAGTTATTGAACTACTGGCAGACGCTAAAAACTTTTTACTGTCTAGACATTAAAAGCAAAACAGTTATTTTTTTTTTCACAACTATTTAGAGGTTGGTACCTCGGTTATGTCATATTATGAATGTAACAGTCAAGTACCAACTTGATTCGTCGAGAATAAAGTCACTATAAGACTCGAGAATCTCGAAAATTTGAAAATAACACATGAAAACTAGCAATAAACGCTTGAAGAAAAATAATATATTTACTTGGAGTTAAAAAATATAATTGTTTCGACAATTTGCTGTCTCGGCTAACACCTCGCCAGCAAACTTTTAAGCTCAACAATTATATTGTTTAACTCCTAGTAAAATAATCTACTATTTAACTATCCTTTTTTATTTGTTGATATTTTAAAGTTTTTCTACTTAATTCGGTTTTGTTTCCATTTTTCTGTAACTTCATTATGCATTTTATTTTACAAAACAAAGTTTATCGAATTGTGGTACTTTAGGGTAAGCGGCCTGGATTTTACATTCCATTATACAAACCTTATATTGATTGAAGCTTGTTAAAAAAGCTTTTAACAGTACACTAATTAATAGGAGTTTTGACATTTTTAATTTGTGATGATAAAAAATCGTAACACGTACATGCCACTTGGCAGGTTGTTGCGCAAGCCACGTTTAAAAAGATGCGGTGATCAAACAGTGCGAATTATTTTGGACATAACTGCACGGATTTAGAAGGTACGGGATTTTTTTTAACAGCTCCTGCGTTTGGAAATTTTGGAAAATGGTGACACATGTCAAAAAAGTACGACAGATAAGTAAAAAAACTCTAATCTTTGTAAAAACCATTCTATAAAGTGATTCTCATTAAGCATAGAATCCAAAATTAAATCAAACTGGATCGATTCTATGTAAAAAACATAACTATAATATTTTTTTAATATTTGGACACCCTTATCCGAACTGCAATATTTTTTAAATATGCAACAGAAACACAGCTATGTTTTTTATTTTGTTATTTTTAGTAATGAAGAAAAAGGTAATAAAGAAGTTTTCTCGTTCCACTTAAAGAATTAATACACATTTATGAAATTACTAGCTACTGTTCTGTAACTCTGTTAAAGGTCTAAAGCGTTTTACAATAGGTAATAACCCATTAATTATCTTCAACGGTAATAGCAGGTTGTTTCGAATAATTACTTATATTTTTTTTTTCTAAAAAACCGGTCATTACTTTTAGCCCTCAGACAAGTTTTGCCTTTAAAATATAGCGAACCCCTAATTACATTGAACAACGTTCGGGCGTACTCTTTTTTGTATTTATTTTTAACTAATCTCATGTATAATCTACGATTATATGTTTTTTTAAGTCCATTACAGGTTTGGGTGCGTTTTTCAAATAAAATGAATTTTTAAAACGATCTGAAGTGTCACAACAAGTAAAACCGTAGCAAATACGGGACATAAGAGGATTTTACTTTGAAACAAAGGCCGAATGATCTTAGCAAATACGGATTTCCTTAACTCGTTAAATATTGTTTGTTAGAGTACTGTTTTAGCTTTTACTTTACCAATGTGTTTGTAGAACTTTTGTGACGTTTACGTTTGCTAAAAAGCTTCATGTAAGGATAAAAGAAATCAAATTGAATGCATTAATAATTCGTTTGGTTGCTGAAAGAGAAACGCGCGAATAAAAGTAAATAAAGAAAACAGTTTTTGTTACACATTCATTGTGTCCTTCTATTCCCTTGCGATTGTGCTTTTGATATTTATTTCGGTATATTTTGATTTTATTTGATTGAAATTTCTTTGAAAAATTGGATTTATTATTTCGTCCACTGATTTAAAAAACATAGTTCAGAGTTGCAAAGTTTTGTAAACTAAAGTAATAAGAAACATTAGGTACGTGTTTAGTTTAAGACATATAGTTGTACTTTACGAGTTCATGAAGTAGCAGGGGCGAGGTTAATTCCATTTTCAACAGTGAAGGACTTGGAACTTTACAGAATGCGTCTTATACTTTCAGAACGTTTGCTATATCATTGCGATTGGGAAAGAACCGAATTTTAATGGGAAATCTAAAACTTATCTACTTTAGCTTATTTTGTTTAATTAACACTAAACGATTGATTTTAAAAGATCTTACACTACACGACTCCCCATCTTAAAAAAACCTGTTTGACCTGCTGTGAAGTCTCATACTAAAGTGTTCCATATACGGAAAGTGTAAATTAGTTTTTTTCGTTAAAGGAATTTGTGTAATAGCTAGAAATGAAATTATAGAAAATTCCAATTAGATCAATTAAAAATTGTTATAGGTATGTTAGGATTGAGGTTGTAATCACTTTCTGAAAATTACAAATCAAAAATTTATATTTACTTTAGTAATTACTTGAGACATAAAAACTGGTATGGCAGAATCAACATGTCGGAGATTTTGACAAGTTTCTGATTACCTACCGTGTTATAGTATATTCTCTGTAATTGAAATCTTGAAAATGCAATTACAGAAATGTATTCAATTCTACGATGTTCTTAATGCAATACTAATTTATGTCTGGTACATTGCTAGTATATTTTAAACAAATAAATATAAGTCCTAACGAGAAGTCTACCGTGATACGTGACAAACATAAATGTCAAGCAGTAATTGGAATTAGTATTAAAGGAATCTTAATAAAACAACGACCAGAATGTGAAATGAATGTCAGTAATTTTATCCATAATAGTGGAATTCATGGATAAATGTGACTGACAGCGTCTTTCTTTTTGTGTTTTAAATTAAATATAAAATTGCAGTAATAAAGCGCGACGAAGGACCGGAGCGGCCGAAATAATAAACTTACGAATTGTCTACTTCAAGAATGAAATTAGTAATTTGTAGAAGAACAAAACGTAACAAAATATGTTTGGTTTTAAAGTACAAATTCCTCGCGTTACTATTTATTTCGAAATCAACAACTTTATATTATTTCTTTTTTACTGGCGCTTTATTTTACTCTCCAGAAGTTATTTATAATCATCCACATGTTTGCTTACAGTCTCAACAAAACTAATAATCTGTTTATTTATACTAATTCAAAGCATTTTGAAAAAAAAACTAAAAATTGCTTTCTATTAATTATACTGACATCGTGCCCTACTCGTGTATCTTGTTTTTCAATTTTTCGTGATGCAAGAATTCCTGATAACTTCAAGCAAAGTGTTAAATTTTATTAGATTATTCTGAGAGGTTATCGATTATGAAATTCTTGAAGCGATTGTTCTTACTTCACTGAGTACCTACCTTAATTATATTACGAAAGAAATTTAAAATTTCGGTATTGTTTATCAACTAAGTTATAAAGAGAAACTGACAATTACAAAAGTAAACAATGCCTACAAGAACGAAAACCAGCTTTAAAATTAGCGTTTGTTAGTTTAAAAAAAGTCTAACAAATTTACAATTGTTATATGGGAAAACATTCGTTTCAACTGAGATCCGATAGCGTTCGACTGCTGTAAATTCGATGGAGAAGTTTGAGGACAATATATAGTGAAATTGAAGCTTAAAATGTCTGAACACACTAATTATTATCTGATGTAATCCCCACAAGTAGAAGTTACCTGTTTGATAAAATCTTTAACCGGTCACTGTGTCCAGAGAGGGCTTTTCAAGCACAGGTTTCATTTTTATATACAAATGAAAGCTTACTGCCATTATCAAAAATTTTCTTGAATACGTACCTTATATTCTAAACAACTGTGATGATTCAAACGAAACATAACTGAATTGGTAAAAACGTTACGATGGTAAGAGGACATGAGAAGATCAAAAGAAGTACGGAGCAAAAATTGAAGCAAGACTACAAGGAAGGGGAAAGAATGTGTAAAATGTTGAGACATAATAAGGAAGCTAAAAAATGGGAAAACAGAATACGGAATTAACTGATACAAAATAGAGAAGACCACCGAATTTCATAGTATAATTACCATAATAGGCCACAGGAAGTGATTACAACAGAGCGGATGGAAGTACGAATAATCGCCCTTCACAAAGAGCTATTATAGAGATATTAATGTGAGACAGAAATCGGAGTATAATATTTAAACATTGCGAGATATTTATGTCATTCGGTGACATTTACATATATCACTGCCTGACATAAATATCATGCAATACATGTCAGATATAAACGTACCTTTAGATTCAGTCTAAAAGATACTCGCAGTAGCACTAAGAAACAAACTACAAAAAAATGTAATATTTGTAGAAATCTGTAGTATGTAAGATCCCGGCTGTGAACTTTGTAACATTGTGAAAAAACTAAGCGCATTTTTAACTTAATATTTCAAATTCTTGCCAACCGAATAAATCAGTAGCCATTGATAGTTGCAGAATTCCGACTATCTCTTGATTAATAAGCAGGCGCACGATGCGTTGAAATACTGTAGCTACTACTGATGAGCCTCAAATACGGCAAAACACGTGTATGTAGCTACTGTTTTATTCGTGTTGGCAAGAATTTGAGATATTGCACGTTAAAAATGCGCGGCAATGAAGAATCTAAATATCCTTGGGAAGATGATGAAACTAGTGCAGATTCAATAAAGACTAAGAACCCTAAGATTTTCAACTTCCTTCATCAATGACATTCAGCACCTTCAATGATGTCTTATAGAAGTTTAGTGATCCTTGTGGATCTTTAATGTTTAGCCTTACAATTCATCCTATAATCGAGCTGCTAAAATCGGAGATGAAAATCTTTTACCTCGATGATGGTACTTTGGGGAGAAAACCTGATGTGGTCTTAGAATATTTCAAGTTGATATGAGAAGAAAATGGGACTGAAAGTCTAACCTTCCAAATGTGAGTTGTTTCTATGTGAAGAAGTGGACAAGAATTTAGTCGACCAGTTTTCGATAGTATCCCCTGGGACATGTATTGTGGACGCTCAACATGTACCTTCTGGGATTCTCCCTTTAACGGAATCAGCTACACCTCTAGCTTTGTCAAAAAGACGGATGAGTTGGAACTAAGGTGTTATCGAGTAAGTTCATTAAGTAATCACATAACTTTTCACTAATTGAAACATTACCTGTTCATCCGAAGCTAATATATCTTCTGCCCATCCATGAACATCTATAATTCCTGGGACTACTGCGTGAAATCATCGTTGGAGAAAATAATTAACCTTAGTATTAAGGAGCAAAAATGGACCATTGCATCCCTTCCTACCCGATTTGGTGGTCTCGGAACCCGTCAAGCTAAGGATTTATCTCTCCCAGCTTTTTTTTGCTTCCTTGAATAGCGTTTCAGGACTTATCCGTGCCATGTACCCCAGTATCGTGGATATTTCTGAAATCGCCATGTTTCATGAAGCTAATTCATTATGGTCCTAAACAATACGATTCTTCTTCTATCATCAACTCTAATCAAAAGAATTGGAACGAATTGGGAATCAACCGTCTACTATCTAGTCCTAATTTTGAAATTCTAGAGGATGAAGCTTGTTATAAGGCTGCATCCACAAAGGAGTCCAGTGTTGGCTATCAGCATTCCCTTCAAGACCACTGGGAACTTTTTTGGAAAATAATGTATTCAGGATTTCAATGGCTATTCGTCTTAAGCACACTATGCACTCCCACACTTGTATTTGTGGAGCAGATGTAATTCAATAGCGCAATCACGGGCTAGTCCGCAATAAAGGAATCGAACTCTGGACTAGACATTCTGCTTTAAACGATTTAATCAAAAGAGCTTTGTCATCTATTGAGATTTCATCTATTCTGGAACCTACTGGAATTTGTGGGGGTGATGGAAAAAGAACAGATGGACTAACTTTGGTGCCCTGGAGTAACGGTAAAGCTCTAATATGGATGCGACTTGCAGCCACGCTTTGGCATCCTCATATTTACATTTATCCTCTTCCGTTGGAGTTAGATTCGCATCGAATCGAAAGAAATGGAAAAACCGTTCCTTGCTCGAGAACTATGTGTTCATCACATTTTCCGTGGAATCGCTAGGAAGGACCTTGGCGTCAGGACACGCATGAGTTTGTGGATTTCATCGGAAATCAATCAAAAGAATCAATTCAACCTCTGGAGAGTGTATTTTGTTCAAAGAATTAGCATCGCTATCAGAGGGAAATGCTGCATGCATCCTGGGAACACTTCCTTTAAATTCCTCGCTCGATGAAAGCTTTTTTATCATTTTTGTTACTTCTAATTCTATGATGTGATCGTTTTTTATTAATAAATTACTACATTTTTCAAAGGGTAATTTAAAAGATTTTCGTCATAGACAAGTTGTCATCGTTAGTTGACATTTTATATTATCACAAGATAATTTAATTAAAACTATAAATTAAATAATGTAGATTAATTTAAAACTAATATTTATAACTTTACATTATGTTATGTCTAATGTGGTTTATCAGACGATTATTATACAATGTGTATATAATCGTAGTTATTATATACAAGCACTAAACTTCGTAACTGAAGTCGGAGACCAGCAATCATTAATAAGATAAATAGTATAACTATACATACAATTAAGAATTAACCTGTCTTGCACAATGACGGAGGTTATAATCGTGTTTTCTTAATCTTAAATATTGTTAGATACTTACGAGTAGTTATACTGTGTCCAAGATAAGGATTTCCACTATGGGAATCTCGGAAATGATAATAGAGATACGAGGCGCCCGATTGAAAAACTGACTATGCCATGTTCAAGTCCGTAACAAGTTGCCATGACGAAGTTTTTGTATTTTTGCTCTAGCATTTATAACAACGCTAGAAAAAAATAGAAATTTCAAAAATTCAATTTTTCAAATATTTAAAAACAAAAACACACTATCAATTTTTTATGTCATTTTATTGGTCGCCTAATTACATAACTTTTTTTTCATTTAACCGGAGTTGTATATATATTATCATTTCCAAGATCCCCATAGTGAGAATCCTTATCTTGACACATTGTATAAACAGTTAAATGAATAGCGTAAGAAAATTTTATTATAAAGAACTTTTGAAACATAATCGATCGAATTAGGTGGAAAGTAAAGTTGCTGTTGCAATAATGCAGTTGTTATGTCTATCATGACTTTACAACAATTTCAGTTACATGCTTAAAATTTATTAGCCTGAGTTTACATATTGTATTTTAGTATTCATTTCATTAAACGACTACATATTAACAGTCTTGTATTTTTTCATTTAATGAATGCCAGTATTTGTCCTCTCTATATTTGGTGCTACCCCGAATGGAAAATTCGGTGATAAGTTAATTTATAATGTTAACTTCATACCGATCTGCTTTTTAACACTTACTTTGTTAACAAGCGTTTGAAAGAAAACCGTCTGGAACGAAATTGCAGAACGTAGATTTGCAATTGTATGAGTGCTGTCACAATCGTGAAACTTTCTGTATGATCATGTAAGCATTCTTCGTCGAGTTATAGTTTGAGACTGTACGGTTTAATGAACTATTCATTCAGACGACAACGTTGATAAACCAATAGCTTTAAGTCTTTTGTTTTCCTCGCTAAAAGTAAAGACAAAAGCTTTCCGTGTCTATTGTTTTTACACTCTATTGTTATAATAAGTACCGACTTGTCATCGATAGAAACAGAAATTAATAAAACTTCCTCTTTTTTCATCTTGGAAATTTCATTTTTTTACTTGTTGCAATTCTGTAGAAATAATTCGTTATCAGTTTTTGGACAAAGTTGGCAGACTTTCAACTACGTGAATTTATTGTTTGAAATCAATAAAGTAGTTTGCTTAATGCACGCCTAAACTTTGCAACCGAAAAAATTTGATCTCATTTACTACTATCGGTGAACTACGTTTTATATAATTGCAATTCGTTTGAATCAATTTATTAATAATGTGCATTAAAATTTTACTTTTTGTTCTGTGACATTTACAAAGTTTTGATATTGGGAAAACTGTAAGTGACGTTGGGGTCGTTATTCAGGCGGAAACCTCGCAAATGTCATAGGATCTTATTGCTGAAAGATACACTTTCGAAATTAAAGGCTTTACTTAAATTTTGATAGATAAGAGTTTCATATGTATATAAGATGTTTGTTTAAAATCCACCGTTGGTTTAAAGCTAAGGAATATTTCGAATTATTCTCGATTTATTATTCGCTGGAGAATTTTAGGAATGTCGCTGTTGAAATAACTTCAATCATTTTGAATGTAGTATTGTTATTCGAAAATTTTTATTTACTTTGGGTACGTCGTTTGATTTTTGTTTCTCACCTAGGAAGTCATCGACATAATTTATTTTATTTTACTCTGTGTAGGACTTTACATTTTATTAGATTTCTGCCCGTTTTGACATTAAATTGTTTATTTAATGTTATTGATATTTTCCAACGTGTTCTGTATATTTTATTTTTAGCAATGCAGTACAGGTTTCTCACGTAATTCCAATATCTTTTGGGTTTCGCGAACCTTGCTCGTCGTATAAGAAAATTACTTAATTTTACTTGAAACCTATATCATTTCGAGATATTCAAATTAGGCAAAACATTTTAGGATTTGAATTCAAGTTAAAAGCAATTTACATTTAAATGAAACAAGGGCTCAGACTTTAAATAACAACGATTTATGCGGACAATAGAGAATTATTACGTATTAAATTTAATTTAAAACATTTGTACGTGAACGGCCAATAAGCACAGTTTAATCGTAAAATATAATTGGGTCCATTATACGAGGCAACGTTTAATTTTTTTAATGGGGAGCGGTGAAAATATTTTGATTTATTGTCAGTTATAAATGGTGTTATTTGTGCGGGTTTTTATTTGATGTATAGGTAGTATATGTAGGATAAGGCGAAAATGTATTAAACATTTAAGATTGCGATAGTGAATATGTATCGCAAATTTTTGTTTTCTTTCTGAAAATTATTTATTTGCATCACGTGTATAGTAGTAATTCAATTACTACTGTAGTATCAAGTCACATTTTCTCTCGAGAATAGATCGGTCGATGATAATGCTTTTGCCACATTGATTTGAGTAATAATTTGAAAACACGTCCTACAAATCATAGTTAGTATTTATTAGGTAACTACAGTTTCTACTCTACCTGGGTGTGTATGTATACTAGTTAACGAAAACTATAGAATATCGCCAAATTTTACCCATTTTGCGAATACAATTTAATCTGTAATTTTCGTTATGAAATTAAATAAATTTATTCCGAAACGAGGAGAAATTCTTCCTAAACATGTCAGCAGCAGGCGTTGTTTCTTATAAATGATTTCTAAAAGTTATCCGAATTTTCTAAAGTAGCTGTTCTTTTTCTATTTTGCTTGTTAATTTTAAAGAAAATAACGATTTTGGTTGAATATTTTTCTGCAGTTACTAATTCTAAAAAAACTATCTACTCTATAATTTGTTTAGAATTTCCCATGTTTCGCATATCGATTTCCTCAAGTACATTTTCCTAGTTTCGTCGACAAAAACATTACGTTCGTATTATTTATTTTCACCGAACTTTTCTTTTAATGACGACGATGTCGAATTACACATAAGCGCGTTTTAGTTTTTTTTTAATTCACATGTGCATATTGAATTTCAGAAACAAACGAGTTCGTCCTTTTTATTAGAGAAATTAAATGGTTGGTAGGTACCCCAAACCTTTTCTTTAACACCCAGGTATATTCTGTCAAGATCCTTTTCACCCAGTTGGAAGAACGTTGACGATTGCATAATCCTATAAGTTCAAAACAAGTATTCACTTACACTTTTTTTCTTTAATCTGATCTTAATCTCAAGTTCGTTACGCCTAAAATAAAAAACGAAAGTTGAATTTTCGGCGTCGTATTTTTTTGTTGTTTTTAACAAAAAGCAATTTAGGTTTATGTGTAGTACCATAAATGTTAATAAAGAAAACCCGGCTGGTGGTATATTAAAATCGATTTCATTTGACATTTGGTCATTGACTGTAACATCCTTTTATTTGTCAACATAAATTCAATAGCTTTGCGAATCGGCGCAATTAAATCCCTACGGTGCTGTTTTAAAGGGATGCATTACTTGACCGCCATCGTTCATATAAGTACCGAAACGATCCCCGATCACATTCTCTTTATTTTCTACGTCAAAACATTGATGATTGCTTTGGCGAATTGAAATTTTTTATTAAAATTTGTTTTTCTGAAATTGTTGTTTTTGTAAATGTGCTATAAATAGCAGATACATTAAATTGAAATCATTTCCAGATGTCCACCAAAGTAAAAATAGACGACACAAAAAAAGAATTCATCTTTGACGGATTTTATTTTTCAAATTGCGCATTATATGATTATCATCAGGCCCCTATTTTAAATACAACCACATTTTTTAATTTGAATGGGACCCGATTCTTCGCCGAATGGACATAACATCGAATGGGCACAACGCCGAAACTTGGACACAACGTCGAAAACGAATTATTGGACATATCGTCGAAACTGGATATAACGCTGAAATCACCTGCTTCACACAATGCCGAAAATGGACACAATGTTGAAAACTGGCGTGTTTTTCGTATTAAGGCCCACTTCTATAGTGCGAGTTTAATTTTGTATTTAGTATAACCTGATGGTTTAATTTAGAAACTACGTTTACAAACTGAGGGTTTGATCGTTGAACTGTAGATCAAGTAATCTACAGTTTTAACAATATATAGGGTGGCCCACTGAATACAAAACAGACCGTTTTTGAGCTATCTTACACTTAAAAAAACACTCGGACAAAAGTTCTCTGCAACTATGTGCATTTTATTTTGGTCAGGGGGCTCCCGACAGCCCTATTTTCAAAAAATAAAAAGGCAGAAAATACTACAATATGGTCAAGAATGCCAATTCATGTTTACAAGGGATGTTCATCAACGGTAAAATTTGCCCTGATAAATGAACAGGGTGCTCCGGCAGCCCCATCTCGAAAATCACCTCATATGAAAGGTATTGTAATTCTCTATTTAAGGATCATTCCATGTCAACTCGACAAGGGGTTCCATATGACCATCTCAGAAAATTCTCTAATTTGGTACCGTTGTAGATACTTTCCCAAAATTGGAACTCTTAAAACTGATTAGTTTTGAAATAAAATTATTTATTGTTTTTATCAAAATTTAGGCTGCACATGCATTTTTTGGCATTTCCGTAAATAACTTTTAAAGTTTTAGAAATAATCAAACCCAACTAAGTTTTGTACTAGGAATTCAAAAATTCCAAGTCCAACTTTCTAGCACCAATACTTCAGAGATATGACATACATATAGGGCTTCATGGGGGCCAAAAATAACCATGTGGACATACAGATAAATTCACGGAATTTTTATCAAAAATAGAAGAAAATATGGAGAATCTTATAATGACATTTTCAAATTGGTGTCAGACCTAGTTTCCACAATAAAAATGTTTAATTTACTCGTTTTTGAGTAAATTGTGTGCCGCGCCATTACAGTGTAAATGACATTAAATCTTCTGATCATATTTTATTGAACTAAAAATGAATTGTAGTAGTATGCATGAGCAATATTTATACTAAACTATGAAACGCCTGGCCTAATTAATCGCCGGGTAGAATAGCGCTTGTCATTTAATTGAGGTATGTTTTCATGTAGGATAAAATTAGTACACTATTGTTTTGTTTAACCGTAAAATTGTATTAGAAGAAATTATAGGCAATGTGTCACACTACAATATTGCACCAAGGAATTGATTGCACAGAAGTTTTTAATTAATTTTTGTTCTCTTCACTGTAAAAATTACTGAATTATCTTAAAAAAAGTCGTTCGGTTTATAAACTTTAAAATAATAATAAGAACGACGACACATTCACCATTCATTATTATATTCACTTTAAAAATAAAAAAAGTCGACCACTTTAAAAACTTAAAAACTTAAAAGAACAAATTATCAAGTCACTTCTTGAAGTTATGAATTCCGCATTTTAAACAATGGCTGTAATTGTCGTATCATGAGTTTGTAAAGTCCGGCCGGTAGAGGATGTGCTTGGTGTTTCCACTACGTGTAGAATATGCTGCGGGGACAAAGCACTCGTTCTTTCTTTCAGGCCAATGAAATGACTTCCTTGGACCTACAGGGTCATGAATTTTATTTTGACATCATCATATTCGTCTGAAATTTCCAGGACGATTCCCAGCTACCATTGATCTCCCAGAGTTAGCCATTTGACAGTCGGCTAACTCTGAGCTTGTAAAGTTTACAGGAGAGAAGCAGTGATTCCTTCTTGTTCTTTGGACTGTTTAACTGCAATGTTGGACGCTACACATAGGGGTATTGGACCTATCCGGACAAAATTCGATTTGCAAATATTTTGTATTTTTGCTAAAAATGTAATATATACCACCGAATACCTATTCCCTGAACATGTTTATTATGAATATACAGGGTGTAACAATTTTTGTGTAAATAATGTATATTAAGTCATTGTAATTTAACTCAATTAATTATTAATATTTAAATTCATTTTAACATTAACTATATTTTGTAATTTTTACGCTTACCTACTATCAAAAAACACAAAACTAAAATTAATCATCACATGTAAAGTAAGGATCAGTATCGTCTACAACTTCTACAATTTCTTGCACATCATATTCTTCTCCAGGAAGTAGCAGTTTGATTATATCTTCTGAAAAGTTTTTTCTATTTATTGCGGGAAGAGTAGACAGAGCAGTTAATACAGGATCTGTTGTTAAAATCAGTCTATTAAAAACATTTACATTTGTTGCTTTTCGGGATAACCCTTCACGAAATTTCTTAAAATGTTCATTATTGCGACTTTCAGCACCCTCTTCGGAGAGTTGTCCTATCGGCAACAATGCATTAGCAATTATTTCCGATCCATGAATCAGCACTTTATGTATTGTGGGTGGCATAAGGTACCATCCATATACTTTAATATAAACTTTAGCTGTTTCTAACGAATACTCTTTAAATAATGTTACATTAATCTTGTGGCCACTGCTAATAGTTTCCAAGATAACCTTATATCTCTTTATAAGTGCTATATCAATGCCTGTTATTCTGCTGGAACATTCTGGATCCTCAAAAAATCTTCTTGCTAAATTACCATTATTGGTATTTCCAAAATCTTGTTTGGGGACATCAACTATCATTCCACACTCTGTTCTAAATTGATTTTGAATTCTTCTCTTGTTTTTCTGTACTAACTCCTTTTCATTTTTATCTCTAGTTTGCCATTTTCCTACGGGTATTTTATAAGCCAGGTGCAAGAGACTTTCAAAGAACCCGATTCTTGTATGTAAGACTGAGATACCAAATTTAAAGTTTTCTTTTTTCACTTTTTCATCCGTTCTAAATTATTGAAGTCTTTGCTTGTATCACCACACAAATAGCATTTTTGGGTTGAAGTTATATCGGTAAGGGAATTACAGACCTTTCCGTCTACCATTGTGAATGCTAGAATATGTCTAACCAAAACTTTCTATCTCACATAAACTTGAGATGGAAGAAGGGATTCAATTTGTGTGTTAATATGATCAAATTCTGCTTTTGTTTCTTTAACTTTTCTTTGATAAACCTAAACCTGATAGGCCTGCAAAATCTTGGAGAAGCAGGTCTTGGATTCTGCCAAATGATTTTCTTATTATTTGATGTTTCTGCTTGGATTGGTACGAATGAACTTAAGAATAACTGTCCGTCACTGTGGAAATCAAATTCAAATTCTAATGATATTGTTTTGTGCTGAACCATCACAGCCCCATTTTGACACTAAATACAGATTAATATATTCGTCAGGTGGCAAATTTTTAAAAGCTTCCTGAATTGAACTGCATAGGCGATCAGCTGTCAAATCTAGCAAAGCTTGAAGGGGCACTTCAACGCTTACATCCGTAATAGAATATAATGTCTTATCCGGGTAGCAGGTATTTTTTTCTTTTTGAAGAACCGAATAACACGGATATAAGTCCTTGCAGTTTTTTCGAATAATTCGTATTGATTTTTTGTCAACCCAACTTCCACTAACATCGCAAGTGCTTCAGTTGATGACATCTTTGAAATCTCTGGCTGTTTATTCTTATTCAAATTTATGTATCTCTCTGCTGAGTTGGGATTTGAAGTGACTTCCCTCACAACTTTTGCTGCACTTAGGTTCCCAGTTGCTCTTAAACTCATAGAGGTGGAAAAGGAAAGTTCATCAACGGAAAATAATTTTCTAACTTCTGCAGTCTTTCGCCTTTTGGATCTTTCGGACAAATTATTAAATTGTTTTTCACTTCGACCAGGGCCAGGTTTTGAATGTTTGATTGTTGCAGGAAAACTAACTTCAACTGAGAGCCACTTCTTATTTTTAGAAAGAGATCTTCTCTTCTTTTGCATTTAGACCAAAGGGATTTGTAATCTTGGAAAAATGTGATATGCGATGTTTTAAAATTCTTAAAGAACTTTCTGGACAGTTTGTGATTTCTTGCAAGCGTCTAACAAGGTATTCCTTCTTCCTATTTAAATTTCGATTATTGCTGCTCTTTAAAATGTCATACAATTCACGACGACTTATTCTTTTTTCTATCCTGCCAGATGATGATCTGTAAAAGATGCTAATATGCAAGATGTTCCTATTTATTAGACCTGTCAGTTAACTACTGCGAGTGAAATTATTTAAATTGTGGACAAAACCCTTAATTTTTAAGGGGACGCCATTTTGTTTTTGGCAATACTAAGTGGGTGAAACTTAAGTAACAGAAAAACACCAAAACTGCACCAAAACTTTAGTAGGACACGTGTTTTAACGGCTCGGCTGTTATCATTAGCGATACCAATACTTGGAAATTGAGTAGTACTCATTGAAGAGCTTTTATTTGAGGTACCACACGCCCCCACTTGCATTTAAGAAAATATTCCAATATGGCGTTTATATCGTTATAAAACACCCTTTAAATTTAAAAAATAACTAGTGTCGGGACCTCTGTGGGCCTGACTGGACGGTATGAATTATGAAGCATTACGGGGGTAATTTAATTTTGCTTGTATTTTACAAATAGCAAAAATTAGCAATATTTCTTTAGTGTTCTGTATTAAATAATGTTTGGTCTCACTTCTAATGCAAAATTATTTTTGGAAACTTCCGAACCAAGCTTAAAACTTTGCCAAAAATCATCAAAATCCGTAATTTAACGATTCACTTTGACAGGTTGATGCTCGTTTGTTTCAAAGCAAAGCCTACTATGATATATTGTTGACATGAAATTAATTGTTACAGTATGGTTTGACGCCAGATATAGATCAAATTTCGTAACTTATTTTTTTCATTTTGTTCAACTTTAATGCAAACATACCCCTATGTGCGCCGCCAATCGTACAAATCTTTAGCAGTCAAAAAAAAAATGTGCACGTCAAAGTTACTAAAAAAAACGAGCAAGTTAAACATTTTTTGTTGTGGATACTAGGACTGAAAATATCATGGTTAGATTCCCCATAATTTCTTCTATTTTTGATAAAAAATCTGTGAATTTATCGGTATGTCCACATGGGTATTTTTGGCCCCTAATAAAGCCCTACATGTATG
The DNA here is from genome assembly GCA_030710515.1 of Abscondita cerata. Taxonomy (NCBI): domain Eukaryota; kingdom Metazoa; phylum Arthropoda; class Insecta; order Coleoptera; family Lampyridae; genus Abscondita; species Abscondita cerata. The sequence continues at coordinate 18,483 of JALBCR010000393.1, forward strand.
TGATATCTCAGGAAGTATTGGTGCTAGAAACTTGGGGTTATAAATAGACAAGCGGTATGGGAGGAACTTAGAAAGATAAAAATGAAAATTAGTAGAAGCAATATAAGAATTTTACCAAGAGACTAAATGTAAAAGAATTGGAGAGTTAGTGAAGCATTCTGGACGAAGAATGGGCTGAGGCACAGGTGTCCAAAAATCTAAGTTTATACCTATACAGGGCCATGTCTAAACACCTCAAGTAAAAACTTCGTTATTTGTGGTACTATTTGAAAAAATAAAAAAATATGTTAAAGGGTTTTAAAATACTATCGAGTAATAAAAGTTTATAACTTTTTCTTTCTTTTGTTTGCATTAAATTGAAATTAATTAATTTTGTTAATTTATTATTTTTCTAGTTGAACTTAAACGAATGTTTATTTAGTATTATGTGATCATATTTAGTGATGAAAGTGCTTTTATACTGGGTGTTCAAAATTACACGAATCCATTAAAAAAAATTGACTATCGTACAGGATTAACCGTGAAAGATGAAGTTATAGTTATAGTACCATAAATAACCAGGTTGTTGCTTGATGCGTTTTTTGGCATCACCCTGTTTATAGAAAATGTGGAATATGAACTAAAAACATCAAAGAGGAGTAGTTGTAATGGGGAGGAAAATGGGTGCTGGCATATGCTAACGATTTGGTTGTACCAGCTAAAATGACAACGAAATGAGATGAGTAATCGGAGCGATGCAAAATATTTAGATAGAAATGGATTGAAGGCGAATGTGAAGAAATCGAAAATAATGATATTTAAAAAGGAGAGGAGAAAAAAGGAAAGTGGGTATGGGGAAAGGTTGAAATAGACACAGTAGATGGTTTATAGATAAGGGAATCAGCAGAAAAGGGAGATAAAATATTGGTAAAAGCGGGGGGTACTAGGAGAGAGGATTCGGAAGGGATGTAAAAAAGCGAACATGGCTGTTCGAAACCTTAATAAAGAACTTAATATTGTATGTGGCGGAGATATGGAGATGGAAAGAATGAGAAAGAGAAGGCAAAATTAAAGTTTTTCTTAATTTTGTTTTATTTATATACAGTGTTTCTATTTCAGTTGCAACCATATGGAAAACTTTTTATTATCGGTTTTTGAAAAAGTTGTTGCAGTTATAAATTTCAATACTAAATTTATTCTTCTTATCTCTTAAGAATATTTCCATTTTCAATTTGTTAATATTTTCGAACAGTCTTGCAATTTAAATATGTAATGAATGCGTAATAATTATTTATTTCGACTTAGTAATATGCACATTTAATATTTAAATTTATTAAGAAGAATGTAGAAATGAAAACTCATCAATGGATGACAATATACTAACTTCCCAAATGTGCATTGAAAAGGGGGCGTGAGTTATTTAATCATTTATTTAAAGTCGCGTGTCGTTCTAACTGGACAATTTTTAGTAAATTTCGCGGTACTAAACGGGTATACCCTTTTATTGTATTTTTGCCTTATTAATCCACACAATCCAGGTTCTATTACATAAGGAAATATTTTCTATGAAGTAAGTACTTTACTTCTTATCTTATTTTGTAAGAACTTTTTAATCTTTTCTAATTTTTTTATCTATAACATTAATTCGTATCTAGACTGATACGATGTCAGTCGGTATTTTGAATTATTTTTTTATACTATCTGCGAATATATAATGTTAAAATCAATATCTAAACTAAAATTTATAGTTCCATCAGACAGCTCCTAAAATTTTATGTGTTTTGGCATAACGCAATGTAGACCGCGTGCCAAAAATACATAATCGCTTTTTATTTTCACGATTTATTGTGTTGTTGCTATTGTTTGTGTGTTATTTGCACGTTTTAACGTTATTTTAAGTGACATTTTCGAGTTGCTTTAACCCACTATTAAGGAAGCAATAAGGAATACATTTTAAAGATAAATCCGAATATGGAAAGGAAAATTTGATTTTATTACAAGATATTTACGACCAATGAATATTCTAAAGAGTAATAAAAAAACGAAGACAAATTCGAATTCAGAAGTCAAACTACTTGTTTATTTTACAGTTCACTTTTCAAATCGCAACACAATATCAAACGTCAAGAAAATCAATGAGATGGTTGACCGCTTTATTCCTCAAGATTGACTACAGAAGAAATCAGTTTAAATACGCTCATTACTTTCAATTTATAATCCGTTAAAGGTCTTTAAATTTTAGGGTCAATGCAACACGTGTCGCGTCTTTCAAACGTTTTCATTTGAAATACATTTTACGCGATCCACAGTTTTATTGTTTTCTTAATTTCTTTAACGCTTTCGTTCGTAGCAACACCATAAACTTGAGAATAACAATAAAATTATTTATAATTGACGGGAACCGAAAGCGTTTATTCCCTACTGTTACGCTAGGGATTTCGTGAAGCAAAAATAGCACATCCCTTTTTATTGCGCCCATAAATTAATTGATTAAAATACTTCTCGCTGTACCTTAACTGACTAATATATCTTGGCGTAAAGAAATGCCATCAAATAATTCTTCTTAAAATCCAATAGTCTGTGACATTTTACATCAACATTTAAAGTTCAACTCCAATTAGTCTAGATTTAAATCATTCGACAAGATGTATTTACGACTCGTTCTAGTTCATAGCTAAAAGAACTTTAAAAGTAAACTAACTTTTGTTCGGTAAACTAACCATTGTAAAGAAGTTCTTTTCTAAACACAATGAATGATGATATTTTAAAAGCTGAAATTTATAGCCCTGTTTAAAGTAATGTATTAAATGATACGTTAAACAAGCACTATGTTATATAATACCAAAGCAAAGCTTTCTTTATCTGGTACTAAAAATAAATTGTTTTATAACTTATTAATAATTTAATTAAGTCGACCAACTTTTATTTTAATTGAATTAAGGGACGGGTCTCGTGTAGTTTCATGTATAAGGGTGGTTTGAAAGGAACATCACATCTTCGACTTGTACGGCAGATGTTAAGCTCCATTATATAATCGACAAAGGCCCATTTTAACGACATATTGTACTAATAGGAGCAATATATCGGTTTCTCTTATAGAGTTTCCAACGATAATTCGTTCCAACAAAAATTTTCGATCTAAGCGAAAGTGGTTTCGCACTTCGCATAATGAAATGCAAACTTCTTTATTTAGTTAAATTCAATAAGTACTTAAAAATTTACAAATTACTACAACTACATTTAAATTAGTAAACACGTAAAAAAAAAAAGATTGTTTACTTTCTCAAGATTATGTTTGTTAAGAGATTTTCATGCACTGCCAAGTATTCGTTTGGAAATCGTTAATATTTAATTTGTTTTTGTAATTATGTTTTCAACTAAAAGGTAATGTAAATATAGGACATAATTATCTATGGTTTAATGCGAGGTCAATATTTTGCACATAACGTGATGAGGTGTTGATACTTTAAAAACTGTAGTAATAAATTTTATCTCGTTTGTGGCGCCTATTTTACATTAATCTGTAAAAGTTCTTGACCGAAATTAACATTAAAGTTTAATAATTTTGTTTTTATATGTTTGAGAATTTCGGTTAAGAAGCACATCACGGCACAGTACAATTTGGGGTTATAAAGGAATACGAGGAAAAGTTTATATAAGGAACGTCTTATTTTATGTCGTTCACAAGATGATTAAGTTTAGAAGTAATTTCTTACTAAAAAAACTTTTAACATTTAATTTATTGGTAATTACATCAGATCTTATAAATAATATTGGAAATTACGCGACGGTTTCCAAACTGAAAATTTAGACGAATTAAAACAATTTTCTGCCCGATGACCGGTCTTCTGTCTGATTCTTATGAAACTTTGCACATTGGGCTTATCTACAATACGCAGTTCTGATTAGATTTGGGGACATAATCTATCGAGCCAAGTGCCGTTAAACTACACACGAATTTTGAAATATTTAAAAATATTCATTTTACACATTCCGATAAGTAATTACTGAGAAATAACAACCGCGTTACTCTAATTGTAGTAACAATCTCTTCACCAATATCTATACAAAAAAATATGAGAGAAAAGTTGTTGGGAGTTTTATTGCCTATAACTTTTGTTTGAACTATTTTTCCATAAACCTATATTCATTCTCGCTTTGTGTAGAGAACTCGTCTTAAAATAAACGTGGGCGCGCGATATTTCGTTTGTCCCGACGTAGAAATGGTAGAAGCGTAGCAGGTAAGCATTCATATAATTGCTTCCACTACTTATAACATTTAACAATTGTTTGCCGTTACAGAAATGTATAATTCGATTTTTCAATTGCTTCGCGGTGCACATTTCTTTCTTAAATGCGGATTTTTTCCTCTACAAAATGGATCGGTTTTTTAAATTTTTTCCATGATTCTCTTGGAATGTAGTCATAAAGTTCCCAAATTTTTAGAAACTTGTTTCTTACTTCACGAAGATGACGTTTTCTATCTTTTGATGATACACAATTCAAATGTCAACCGACATGTACTAGTTTCGTTAAGTTGTTAATCCTTTCTGTCTTTGTGACAGTGTTAAAATAGTTGATAATTTTCAAATAAATTACACAAAATTATTTTTACAATTGCCGAACGAGTGGAAAGGGTACAATTGTACATTAAAACAATTACTATGAAGGAACAGCTCAGCTTATCATTATTGATCATTCCGATAAAATGTCAGCAGAGCCCATTTGAAAAAAGTAATTTCAAGTTCGAGCGTTGGTGGCTAATCGTAACCATAACTTTGCAACAGGTGAAGCTGTGGAGGTGGCAACTTTGGGTTATTTTCTAGTGCATCCATTGAACATGATGGGAACAGAAGACGACAGTTTTGTGAAGAAATTACACAGCGTCTAATCAAAAATCCAAATTAGTCGTATTTGTTTCTCAGACGAATGTACTTTTTAATGCTGCTGTTAACAGATATTCTGCTGAAAATATATCTCCACGAATTCAGAGAAGTTTACACGCAGCTTTTCATCATGACAACTCCTAGAGAGAATGTTGTAAGAAATCAATAATAAGTTATTCATTTTTTTAATAATCTACACCGGCCTTTTTATCCAATCTCACTGCACCAGTATACATTCACAACTAACTGCTACAGCATCCTGAGGCAGGGAGCGGCTGAATCCATAAAATACATAATTTATTGTAATATCAACAAAATGCAACTAATTATTATTTCGTTCCGAGTATTCATTTACCTCAAAGAAATCATGTTGTGGTGACAAAATTGAACTCGAGAATCTCGGTCAATAATATATCGAGGGTCGATAAGTTAATCTAAAATATTTATAAAACGCCTAACCCAACAAGCTTAATTTAACAAAGCGTGCTTTTCAACTACAGGGTGTTTAAAAATACGTTCCGATATTTGACCCACTTATAGATCTCATCAGTACAAAAAAAGTCAATATAAACACTTGTAATACTTGTAATGACTAATTTTATTACCAAGGACACTAGTTTGTTAGAGCACTTTGTATTATAATAATAATAAAGTTTTATTTGCTATAAGTTTACATTTTTGCAAAGGCTTTACATTTTTACTTTTTACATTTATTGTACACTGTTTTCTTCTTTTCCATACCTCCAACATCCAATCTACTCCCTCTTGTTTTCCACTTAGTATTTGTTCCTACTCTTGTCCTCCTCTCTTAGCTCGTTACATTTCTCTTAATAGATGATCTATATTTTCCCACCCTTCCCCACATCTACACTTCCTTTCTTCGTCTTCTATCCAGTATCTGCTTTCTCTCTCCTCGTTACCACATCTAAATGTGGCTATCATTTTTCACTTTTCCCTTTCTCCCTCCTGTGATATATTCTGGTCTTTCTTCTTCCATTATCTTCTCATAATTCCTATTATACCTTGAATTTCTAATTTTTCCCTCCTTTCTTGCTTTCCTATGTCTTTGTCTCTTTGTATTATGCTCATCTCAACTCTCCTCTCCCATTGTCTTAGTCTTTCTACTTCACTTGTTGCATATCCATTTTCAAATAATAAAGCACTTTGTATTATCCAATTGAAACATATCACGATACAAATACTGACGTAAGCTTCCAAACAAATAATACCAGATCCCGTATTCTCTATTAAGATTTTTGAAGGGATGATTATTATCGTATTTTAATTTGACCAAATTGGGTTCCTCCTCCTATTAAACTCGGCGTGTTCTGCGATTTTTGTTTAATCCATCTGGTTTTCTCGAAATTGCTTCGTAACTTTTTAGTTTGGCCAACTTGTGTTCAGTATTGGTGAAACATGTTACTGTTGAACCCTTAGTTTGACAGTTTTTTGGAAAAGTCATCTGCGTGTTGCTAGTGCACGACATTTTGGCGACTTTGATATTAGACACTGTGATATGATAAGAAAGTAATTTTCTTAATCATCTATGGCATGGAATACTATGTTCATCAAGTAAACAAAACAGCTCAATGAAATGACAACGTATTCCAATTCGTAATTTGCCCCTTTTCTTATTGATCGACTGGGAATAATAACATGGTTTTGTTTTTATTTAATTTAGTGAAACCTTACAATGTTACAACTTTTCAGATCTGCAATATCGTTAATAACAAAAGTGGAACGCCAAATTCTTTATTTGCACAACTAATTTACGGTAAAACAACGGCAAATTCTCCACTTTTTAGTTTTTAATATCGTCATTATTAAAGAAGTTGCCTCCTTAAGTTGATATTAAGTTAGCGCAACAACAAAACTTTTTTTCAACAAAACATAAAATTTTTTCGCAACTAATTAACGCCAAGATGCGGCAAATTATGGATCGGAATACATTGTCATTTTATTAAGTTGTTTCGCTAACTTTGTGGACATAGGAATACTGATAACTGAACTTAAGGAAAATGAAATGAATTGCTCTTATTATGTGTTCTTCGAAAATTGAACGTCAAGGCTGTCGTTATTTTAGCCTACGCATTAATGATCGAATAATACACATTTTGTAATCTGTCGGAAAATTTTTGATAGATTACTATTCGACATGCTTCGTTAGCACGAGATTGTGGCACTAGTTGCACCTTGTACGTAGTTGATCAATATTGTCCTTTGTTAGAGTATCTTTAAAAAATGATGATCTGTTTTTCATTTATTCAGAAATAAACATAAATATAAAAACAAATTGTTACTTCTATATGGTGTAATGTCCTAACTTCACTTCTTAAAGTGAATGTTATTGTTTTCTTATTTGATTAAGAACTCCTTTATGATTTTTAGTTTTTCTTCAACTGCATTGAGCCTTATATAGGAGTACCGGGAGATATCAGGCAAACACCATTGTTGTTCAGCCGACGTTACGACTGGTAAGCCCAGGCTTTTTCAAGGCATGTAATAATTATTGGTTCAGAACCTGGACATTTTTTCCGGGCCCAATTAAACAGAATTTTGTTTAAATTATAGTATTAAGTTTTCAAAATTTTTATGTTTAACTGGTACCAGGAAAAAACAATGTTCATATTCTAAATCAATAATTGTTAGATGTCTTGAAAAGCCTGGGCTTACCATTCAAAACGTTGACTGAACTACAACTATGGTGTTTGCCTGAAATCCATCCTGGTAATCCTATAGAAGGCTTAACACGGTTGAGGATAAACTAAAAATCATAAGTAATCGTTTTCCTCAAGTTATTTCCTGTTATTAGTATGTGGAATTTAAAGTAGATTTGGGATTGGGTTAAAAACGAAGGAAGTCTTTCGCCCTTTAAATAATTATTTAATGAGCTAATAATTTCCGTGGAATTTTAAATTAATTTCTTTTATTTATTGCAATTGCAAGAATATTTCGTGTTTATTTGAATGAAATACAGTTTCAAAAAAAAAAGATAAAAATAGCGCTACATTTATCTGACTTAAGAAATGGTTTATTTTATTCTTTTCAGTGTGAAGTTATTGGTTATTTGTTGACGAATAAGTAATGGTAATTGTATAATAATATTATTATTTAACTCAAATGAGTTGATTAATATTTTAGTTAAGTCCACTGTATTTTAGCCACAATTTTTTTCACATTTATTCAATAAATACTAATGCAACGAAAAAAGTATTATATTAAATACGTTTTTATAAGTGGCATATTGTTAATCTCGTTCCACAGCTCCTCTTGTTCAACAATAGACTGCTTATACAACTACTTTAATAATATACTATTATAGAAGTGAAATTTTCCAATTCTGTCCTTTCTTTATTTTTTACTTTTACTTTCTTACTAAAAAACAGCTCGACATTTAATTTATCGTTAATGGCTCCTTCATCTACTCTATACAAATTCCTCTTAGCATTGATTATAAACTTCTCTTAGTGTAATTTTTTTTTGTTTTCAGCACAAACGTTGGAATTTCTCGTGGAACCGAGTGATACCGTCGTAGAAGCGGGAAAATCTGCAGTACTCGATTGCGTCGTTCGGGCAGCTTCTGAATATCCTCCAAGTGTTCAAACAATACAATGGTTAGATCAAGATTTGCAACCGGTTCCATTCGTAGGTGATACTTACAGGTAATTTACTCTATACCAAACAAGCTCGTTCATACAACTTTTATTCAATTTGTATAGATCTCAATTAACAAATGGTTCGCTATACATAAGTAGCGTTATCGAAGAACAAGGTTTAACTGAAATTATCAATGCCGAGCCTCTCTACCAAATTTAGAAGCAATAAACAGTAGAGTGGCACATCTTAGTTTAGCTAGTAAGTTAATGAAGTTTAACGCTAATTGTTTAATTTACATAAAACAGAAGAAACATGTTTCTGCACAAGTGCGATCCAATTTACATGTACTTAATAAAATCTTTTGAAGTGTACTTTTCCACTTAGAGTATCAGTATTTAAAAATAAAAAGATTGCGGGCACGATTTTCTTCATAAATAACGTGTCATTTGTTCGCCCTTTTTCCATTTTTAAATTTTAATAAAAAAAGTTTAAAGCTACGCATAAATGAATTTAGAATGAGTTTGATTCTGTTGAAACTTTATAAGAGTCTCTTTATCGCAATTTACATAACTTTGCTTATGGTATTTAGTTTCATATTTTGGTTTGAAGGTCTATCGGGCTTCCAAGTAGAACCTAAAGATCTTAAAGTATATATTGGACAAAAAGCTCATTTTGCTTGTCACGTACAATCTTTGCCGCCGCCTAGAATTCGATGGTTGAAAGATGAAAGACCACTGCAAGTGGACGAGTTACGAATGACAATATTACCGTCCGGTGCCCTCGAAATTGACGAAGTTCAAGACTCTGACGAGGGTTCTTACAGGTATCTGAACACTATTTGTAGGAAACAAACACAACATCCACTATTTTTTAAAGGTGCAACGCGTCCGGTTTAAATTCGTATAGGCTAAGCAACAAAGCAAAGCTGATCATATCTCAAAATCACGAACAATCTATAGTTGAGGCACCAAAATTTATCGCGTTTCCTCGCGACGAAATTGTAGTTGAAGGACAAACAGTTACTCTCGATTGTGCCGCTAATGGAAATCCGACACCTTCAATTAAGTGGCTTAAAGATGGATACAGCATTGATATGGCGTGAGGATCTGTTTCAATGCGAATTAAAGAACATTAATACTGTTGTGTTTGCAGAGACTTGGATAGTCGATTTGGTTCAGTCGGTGGAACTACCTCTCTTCAGATTAAAAATATTCAAGAGTCAGACGCTGGTACATATCAATGTAGAGCGGAAAATCGTGAGGACAGTTTAGATGCTCACGCTACTATTGAAGTTCAAGTAATTTTTGCTTGTTTTGTGAGTCTGATAAGTTTTAAACTTTATTTTCATTAGGTGCCTCAAGGTTTCTTAAACGACCAAAAGTAAAATAGATATGATTCATAAAGATATTGAGTTTGAATGCAGCGTATACGGAAAACCAACGCCTAAAGTAATGTGGCTACGAAATGGAGAAATCATTAATTACAACGAATATTATCAACTCGTTAATGGGTACGATTTTACAATGCAAAAATATTATAAAACAAAATTTTTGTAGAAACAATCTAAAAATTTTGGGTTTATTAACCGGCGATAGTGGATTATTCAATGTGTGGCATCTAATCCCGCAGGAAACATCCAGGCATCAGCTAGCTTAAAAGTACTGAATTTAGGTAAGTTGCGCAATTCCTTAATTTATTTTACGCGTTAATTTAATTTGCCAATACTTAACGAAGTATATTGATTAATTAATTAAATTACAAAAATCTCGAGCAAAATTCAACTAAATTAAATTATCTGCTGTTTAATAAAATTTCTCGAATCTTTAATTACGCGCGTAATGTAATTTAATTCAATGTTAATGAATGCGAAGCGAAAACTTGAGGATTTTGTAAATGCTAATTTTATTTTTGATGTTTTTAATTCAGTTTTACATTTTTTCTTTATCCTTCTTTACCTGATCCTTTTTACCACGCTTTTAATCTATTAACTTTTTATTTATGTGCACGTTGTAATGTTATTAGTAGATTTGAAACAAAACTAAAAACCACTACGAAACCAATTCGTAGGAAGAAGGTTTCTAATACTGTTGCACGTCCTCCCCAAGATGAACCGTCAAAACCTATAGACAAATCGCAATCGCGCACTTTGTTTTCAAATCTTAAACCCGATACTAACGCTAAATTAGGTGAGGTTGAATTCGGGCACCGCACTCCTTCTAAGCAATCATTAAACAACAAAGGATCTTACGACCCTCATAGTATCTTTACTTCGTTAAAGTAGCGATCCCGTAGATAATAACAATAGTAATAGTAATCTGGGTGACATTCTTTCTGCTTATACTGAATCCTATCCCACTTCCAAACCTTTTATAGCCGAACACGATGGCGCATCAGAAGATATACCAGGGCCGCCTCAGGATGTTAAAGCTTCTATAGTTAAAGCAAGATTCGTCACGTTAAACTGGCAACCTCCTACAATAACCAATGGCGATATAGTAACGTATTCGGTGTATTATAGGCAAGAGGCTAGCGAAAGGTATTCAGAAATTGTTTCTTAATCCTTAAAGTAATACTTTGGTCGTAGGGAACGAGTACAAAATACGACGCACGCTCATTTAGAGGATATTAATATCGGTGGTCTTCAACCTGGTCGAGTTTATTTTTTTCGAGTTCTCGCTCACAACGAATATGGACCAGGAATAACGTCAAAAGTTTAAGGGTTATTACACAATCGGAGGAACACGTGCCGAGTGCGCCAATTGATATCAATGCGTATGCAACCAGTTCAAAGTCGATTCACGTTAGTTGGAAACCACCTCAAAATCCGAACGGAGAATTACATGGATATTACGTTTATTACATGGAAGTAGGTGCAACGTATTGTATTTTCTTTTCTAACCAAATGTGTTTTAGACCAGCTCTTCCACCGAACATCACATAGAAACAAATGAATTAGAAACGGATTTACTTGGTTTGTATGTATTTACCGAATACACTATATTTGGGTTGTGGCTGTGAATAAAAACGGCCCGGGAACGGCGACCGACGAAAGTTGGTAAAAACTTTTAGCGCTGCTCCGACACAACCACCGTACAATGTAACCTTAGAACCAGCTAGCAGTACGGTAATTATTCGTTCTTTAATAAACTGTTTAGAATGTTTATAAAACTGTTGGTAGAGTATAATTGTGCGCTGGGAACCGCCTCCTCCTGAAGGCCAAAATGGAGTTATAACGGGTTACAAATTAAGATATCGGAAACAAAATAAAAAAGGAGATACTATTAGTACTCCGGGTAATTTGAGAATATTTCCTTTGAATAATTTGGAGAGGGGTTCCATTTATCAAGTGAAATTATGGGCTATTAATGTTAATGGTACCGGTCCACCGACAGAATGGCACGAAGTGGAGACTTACGAAAACGATTTGGATGAAACCAAAGTTCCAGAGCGACCCAGTCCATTAAAAGGTATTAATTAGTAGTATGTAATAACAATGATTAAAATACTTCCATTAGAGCTAGGGCAGAGTAGTAATTTTTGTGTTATTCTCGATACATCAAACTATCGTTGTAAAACGAAACAGAAAGTTAGAATGTAGTGTTGTATTTTTTTCGTTTGATTTTCTTATCTTACAGCGTTGCAAGATGCAGGCAGTTTGTTGGCTTGGCTTAGAGACAAAATTTCTGCTGTATCATTATACTTTCCGGGATGTAGTTCTAAGTTATCATCGTCAAAAAGTTCTAGTGGCGGTACGTGCAATAGTCGTCATAAGAAAGGCCTTTTGCCGACGCCGATGTGTAGCTCTCCCTGAATTTAGTGGCGTGTATAATGCACGTCTGGTAACAGGAAATAAGTTTGAAATTTATTAAGGGTGCTATTTCTCGTTTCAATAGTGTGCGGATAATAGAATTTCTTCATACCGAAATATGTAATCTTTTTACTGGGAATTTAAGTTTGTACTCAGTTTTTGGCGTCTATTAAAAATAATTATTTTAATACGACTCTTCGACTTTGTTTTAACGTCTCCCGTTCTGCATTTCCAACAACCTCTGGTTCAACTCTGCTAAAGCCCAGGTTCACCGAAGCCTTGATCTCTAGGTATTTATGTTTTTATTTAAGTAAATACATATATGAAAATACCTAAATCAAACAGGGTTTTGAAACTCTCGATGTAAAATCATAAACTGTCGGGAAATGTTTATGTATTTATGTTTATATTATTAACTTATTTTAAAATTAATTGATTAAACTTTTTGCGTGTAGTTTTAATTCATGAATACAAGACGCGCAAGGTCAGATTTTATTACTTCTGATCTGTTTCGTTTTAAATTGTACGAGGCTGTAACGTAGTCATAATTTATTTAGATAAGTTGATTTATTAATGAATATTACCGATCAGCTTGATCAATTAGATTTCTTTTTACTAGTAACAACCACGTATATACTTTGTTGATCTGATATTTTTTTTGTTTTTATAATGTTTTAAATGCTATAAATTTTGTTAATTTTTATTTATATTTGAATTTGTTTTTGTGCGTGTTGTGTTAATTATTACAAATTTGTGATAGTACTTGTTTAATGTAAGTCAATTAGAAGTTCGGTGAACAAGGGCTGGAAACTGTTTAACGTCGTGACGTTGTTTGGCGCCCTCTCGACTTTGACGAATATGATTTTGCAACCATTTATTTTGACCTTATCATTTCCTGAAGGAAATCATCTTGCAAACCACCCCCTCCCACTGAGTTACGGATCAACCCTATTTATATTTCTCTTTTAATTCAAAATTGTTGTTAACTTTTTTTCGTTCTTGTTTGTACGTACCCGCACGAAATAACTGAAAAACTTAATTTTAACTCAAATTTCTCTTGTTTTTTATTTAGTCAGTGTACATAATCTATAATCAGAGGTAGAATAGCAGTTATCAAAAATTCACTTTAATATTTCAGTACGTCCATCTTCTGATAAAATTTACGTATTGTGGAATCACCGCAAGATCAAACAATAAAATTCGAAACTACGTAATTGGTTGGGGAAAAGGAGTTCCCCGACAATCACACGGAAGCTTTAGATGAAAAACAACGTAGTTATATAATAACCGGTGTCGGTAAGTTAAAGAAGGTTTTAATTTTCACGTATAAAATCGGTTCGTATGGTTTTCAGAACCAAATTCCGAGTACGTTATTAGTTTATACGCTCATAACGATGTAGAGCCGGTGAACCGGTATATTCGTATGTGCGAACTAGAGAAGAATTGCCAACCGAACCCGTAAGTCCTTTGACACCTCCGATGGACTGAAAGCTCATATTTCTAGCCCAAATTCGGTTGTTCTGTACTGGACCGATACAACTTTGGGTAAGACACAGGTGAGATCACCCGCTTCGAATGTCTAGTTTCTAAAAATTTACTTCGATTGCAGGATGTACGGATAATCGCTATTATATTGTTAAATGCACCGACGTGAAAGTTACAAAGAATCGTTATTTGAATGTAACGCGTCTCTACGCAGAATTTACCGATTTGAAAGCGAATAATTTATACGAGTTTACGGTGAAATTGGTCAAAGGTTGGAAAAAGGTTTAATTGAAAGCATTATTTTTTAAAATTATTTGTCATAGGGCGTAGAGAAAGTCCATGGAGTATGGTAGTCCAAAATACTACTTGGTCAACAGCACCGAACACAGCACCTCGAGATCTCCGCGTCCTACCTGTTGATGATAACGCTTACGAAGCAGAATTAAGATGGCAAGCTCCGAAAATGCAAAACAGTGCTGTAAATGGTTTGTTTACATACAATTTAATGTTAATTTTTTCTCTATTGGGGTTTCAGGGTACATAATTCTTTATACCACTAATGCATCTTTCACCGAGCGAGTGGATACCTCAAGTCGTCAAGGGTGACAAACACAACTTTATTGTTAACAACCTACAAGCGTCAACCACCTACTTTTTTAAAATACAAGCACGAAATAACAGAGGCAATGGACCGTTTTCATCTATAGTGACATTTCGTACTGGTGCAAGTAAGTGTAAAACAGTTTTGTATTCATTTTAATTTTTCACAAAAAATCAGTGGCGGTTTGTTTGACAATTCAAACAGGAGATACAACGAAAACAATTAAGCTGAACGATTCCTCAAGAAAAGCTTCAAGTAATTTGATTCAAGGTCATTAATTTTATTGAATTATAAATTAGTTTATATTAGATAAATTATTTAAATATATTTCTTTTACAACGTATCGGTGTTTTTGGAATATTGTGGTGATAAAAACAAAAGGAGGTCATTTTTGAGGAATATAAAGAGCTTTAACATGGTAGGACTGTTAGAAACATACTTGAAAAAAACTGGGAAGAATGGAGGAGATGTTACCAGACAGCCACGAATGGAAGTACAATTTGCTGAAAGAACAGAGAAAAAAGGAAGAGCGAAAGGAGTTATTTTGACGGGGGTAAGAAAAGGGTGGGGGAAGATAAAAAGGAAATTAGAAAAATAGAAGAAATCGTAAAACAGGACGTAATAACAGGAAAGGAGAGGCACATAATAGTGACAGTATGCGGGAAAGGTATAAGTGAAATAAAAAAATACATTGAGGAAATAATAGAAGAGACAGAAAATGAGAAGATAATAATATGAGGTGATTTTAACTCTATAATAGGGAGGAAGGGCGAATGATGGTAGATGGTAAAAGAAAAGAATAAGGTTTTAATGGATATGATGATAAACGGAGAAGGAAAAAATCATAGAAATGTGCGAGGAAAGAGTATGAACAAATTAAACGGAAATATAGAAGAAGGAAACAAAATACATTTTTACAAATGGAATACTAATTGATTACGTTATAGTGAACGGGAAAGGGATAGAAGAAAGACACAATTTTCAAAATAAATAAAATAAAAAATAAGAAAAGCGGCGGGATGTGATGGAATACAGGGGGAACAATAATAAGATAATAAATAAGGTATGGAGAGGAAAAGTATTTCTAATTGACTGAAGAGAAGCAATATTAAGTCCAATATACAAAGGAGGAGACGAAGAAAGATGGGGAATTACAGGGGGTGAGTGTGGGATGTATTGGTTATAAAGTATGTGCGAGAATAATTCAGAAAGGAATGGGAAAAGGGATGGCAGAAAAAGATTTAGTGAAAGAGAAGGTTTTAAAAAAGAAGAATATGTACAAAAGGAGGTAAGGTTCATAGACATCAAGGTAGCATTCGACAACGTAAATATAAACAAGCTGTGGAAAGGATTAAAGAAAAAGGGATAGGGAGCACATGATAAAAAATAGAAGAGATGTATAAGGAGACAAAGTGCACAGTAAAATAGTAGAAAATTTGAGCGAAGTATGTTACAGACGATAGAACGATACATTGAAGAGAAAGAGTTGAGATTAAACACGAAAAAACATAAAATTTGTAATTTTTCAAAAAAATGAGGTAGAAGTAGGAAAAGAAATGGCGGCGGGGAGATGAGGAGATAGAGACGGTAACACGATAAAATATCTGGGATATATGTTGAAATATAAAAATAGTGATGAAGGACAAACACAAAGTTTGACAAAAAAAGTAATAGAATAGTAGGACAAGTGTGGGGTTTAGGGAGAGAGTATTTGGAAAGGATATGGTGAAAAGGAAATGGCTATGGGAAAAACTCGTAGAAAGTGACATGTTATATTTGGAGCGGAGATATGGGGTTGGAGAGAGTGGAAACAATTAGAAAAATTACAAATAAAATATTGGAAATGGAGTCTGAGAATGGAAAAGGAGACACCAGCAGTAGAAGAGGAGATGAAATTGGAAAAAATTAGAATATTCACAGGGAAGATGACAACTAGGTACGAAGAAAGAGAGACAGGGAGGAATGTAAGAAACTACAAACAAGCAAATGAAGGAGAAAAATAAATTAATGGAGGATAGGGAGATAAGAGGCTGTACTAGGAAAGTGGAGAATATGCAAAAGAAGAGGTTGAGAGGAGAAGAGAGGGATGATGGAGGATGAAATAATAACAGCAGATATGCCTATAATTTAAGAGGGGATGAAGCAAAAAATATAAAAAAATGACAGCAAGGTTTAGAGTGGAAAATGAAGAAAATGAAAGTAAATGTTGGCAGGTGGTTGAAAAAAGAAAATGTAAATTATGTGGGGAAGGATGGGAAAACATTGAGCATATGAGATAAGAGCGTGAAGAAATAAAGGAAGAAGATAATAAGAAGAAAAGCAAAGTTGTTCATTTTTTTGATGTAAGAATGTATAAGAATAACCGAATCCACTGTAAAAAGCATATGTATATATAGTGAATAAAGTTTGATTTGATCAAAGACCTGTTATATGCTCTTTGATTTGATATAAGCTTATGAACGTGTATAATGTGACTTTCTACATACGTACATAAGATGATTTCAAGTATGCCTGTCTCATCTGACCAACCGCCACTGCTCAATTTATGTACATTTCGCTGGTTATATGAAGTACTTTCAAGATAAAATTTTTCCAACAAACTTTTATTTTTTATTAATCGCATTATTTGAATTATTTCATATTGTCTCTTTTGTTTATTAGATACTGGTAATGCAGTTTCTCAAACAAGACAATTTGCGGGTAATTTAGTTTTTTATTTGACTATAATTTTTCTGGTTCTCTTACATGTCTGGTTGTCTTTCTAAAAAGTTTCACTAACTGTTTCTAACCTACACCTTGCATTTGTTATTGATCTTTACTTTATTATTTCTTTTATTGTGTTACAGATGGTAGAAACGGATTTTCCGGCACAACTCTGCTTTATATAATTATAGCGGGATGTATAATAGCCGTTCTAACAATTACGACTGTCATTATAGTATTGTGCTGTAGAAGACGCGACCCAGGAACTTCTCCTCAAACTGCGAAGAAAGCTTATCAGAAAGGAAGTCAACAAATTAAACCTCCAGATTTGTGGATCCATCACGATCAAATGGAATTGAAAGCGTTGGAAAGAGTCATTCGGCGAATGATGGTGCTAGTAGTAGCGGTGCTATGACGCTTCCCAGAAGTGTTGGAGCTAACGAGTATGATTCGCACGAAAGTCATCATTCGAATTCTTTAGATAAACGTACTTACGTCCCAAATTATATGGGTAAGAAAGGTTTTGTTTATTTATAAATGTTGAATTTCTGCACTTTTTAATTTAATTAAACCGCATTATATAGGAATCGCGAAATGAGACGTTTCGTCTCCGGCGATTCGCCACACCAAAATCTCCCATGTAGTTGCGAGGTTACCGTTATGATAGTAATTTTTTATTTTTGTTTTGGTGGCGAAACGGTCGGCAGCGAAACTGGCTCACGAAATTATGTCCATTTTATTTTGAAAGCACTTTACATTATTTTTATTGCACTTGCGCTTTTGTAATGCATAGGTGTTTCTCCCGACGATACAAATGTAAGAATATCGAAACCTAAGCCTATCTCATTACGTATGGATCCTTCAAAAGAAAGTAAGTAACGCTTTGCTGATTTTTTAAAAGTTATCTTCAACACTTCTAACAACGACTGTTTCTCATGTGCGTTATTATTTATTTGTAGCAATAGCTGCGACGACGCCAATTAACTCGGCCAGTTTAAGTCAGACGAGTTCAGATATGACTCCAACTAATAGACCACCGTATCCACGAACTCAATATTCTATATCTAGAGCGCACGTAACGCTAGATCCTATCGGTATGACTGAAATCCTCCAGCAGAGAATCCGTACGTTTCTTTCATCTGGGTCATAGCGGTTACGAAACAAGCACAACCAATAACACTTACGTTAGGTTAGTACTTTACTCTTCCTAAAATCCGATTAACCTACGTTTTTAGCCATCAACCACCCGCAGCGGTACATCTTCCCCTTCCAGTGCGTACGCTCCCGGTATGAGCGTTTTGGCAGAATCTCAAGGAGGGAAACGCATACAAGCGCAAGGTCATCCTCTCTAAAGTTTCAGCGTGCCCGCACCCTCCTATATCGGCTCCCGGTACACCACAACCCAAACACATCGGTAACTTCTTTATACGTTAACAAGGACACGTTTCATTTTATTAAATAAATTCCAGTAACCACTCAACCACAAGTAACAGTACGACCTACATCCTCTCCGTACAAAAAAGTACCCTTAAATACGACAATGGGGACACCTCCGTCGCGTATCAGTGCCTCAAATCCACCCCCACACACGATCGAAGAAGTCCAGCCGCTGCAACCATCCCATTCTACGGAAGAATTGAATCAAGAAATGGCGAACTTAGAAGGCCTAATGCTCACTCTTAATGCAATAACGGCGAACGAATTCGAGTGTTGATTTAAGAATGTTTATTTAATTTTCTGTGATTTAAAAACTAATCCGTTGTTCTACTGAGTCGATCTCTGCAAAAAAATTATTTACGAATCTCGATGTAGTAGAGTGCTTTGTGACGAAGACTATACGAGAGCGACGTAGATTTTGGTACAAATTATTTTATCGTGATTCAAAAGGTACTCTTTACGTTATTAGTGATAAGAAAAAATTCCATACTCAATTTTTACATAAGCGACGTGCCAATTAAATTGGATTTGACACAGTATATTTCGAATTGGGCAGCTCATCATAAAATTCAGAATGTAAGTCTTAAGTACGACTTTTTTTTCTAAAGCAATGTCGAAAAAAAAACGCGTAATGTTAATGATAGCTTTTGTTCTAGTCCATATTGTGTATCGTAAAGAAAAAAAGGCAGCTATTTTATTAACTCGGAAAAATGTATTTAAAGCTACTTAAGATTTATTTTCTAAATAATTATTTTTTTAATCCTACAATAAGTCTGATTTTTTTTAGAATTTACGGATGGTTCGCTAAAATTTATTGTATAGAATACCGAAGAATTTTCTACATTTTTATCTAAGTATTCTTGCCATATTGTATTATTAACATGTTTTTCGGTTTAAAAAGGAATTGAATCTCGTTTATTATTGAAGTAATTAATGACACTGTTAATATTAGTCGTTAAATACTTTAATAACAATGGCGTAAGTGTATATAGTAGTCACACCCTGTATATGTGATTTTATATTTTGCGTTACTGCAAAGTAATTCAAAGTGTAAAACGATTAATTCAGTATTTTCAGATGATAGTTAAGTTTTTATTTATATACGATTATGATTTTTTTGGTTGTATGTGTTGGTTCAATTTAATTTTAAACTAATATTTATTTTTAGGATAGAATTTTTTATATTGTGATGCGTGATTTATTTATTCGAATATATTTTCTTAAATTTATTATTGATATAAACTTAAGACGACGACGCCTTACAAGATATTTTGAATGTGTCGTTGTAATGTCCATTCTAAGTATCTTGCTTTTACAGATTTTTACATTTTTAATGTAATATAAATATTTTATGACCATCTTTTTACTACAACTATGCGAATTATGTAAATGTGACTGATATAATAAATTAGTAATAATATGTACATTAATATGAAATTAGTTTGGAAAGTGAGAAGTGCACGCGAAATGGATATTATTTTGGGAATCGAGTTCTTTGCACTCTGGCTACGCATATCATTTGCCGAATAATTTCGCAATTTATTTCATTGATGACGCACGTAAACAGGTTCATAATTTGGTTTGCAGTAAAAGTATGTATAACCATTGGTATAACGCAACTTCACGTTGATGACATTTGTTTATGGTGACCTCTAAGCACCCTAGTAATGTTTTTTTAAACTATTGCTGCGTGTGTAACGGTTCTTAGTGAGTGGAATGAATTTTTGTTTGCTATGCTATTTCTGGGTTATCAGTACATGGTAACGATATCACATTTGTTGCGCGCGAGTTCAAAATTCTTTTTACCGCTAGTTCTAACGCAACGATTTACACCAAGATGGCGGAGCGGGCGTTTTTCTTACTATCCGCACATTTTGGTACATTACATACGCATGTGTGTGACAATAAATACTGTTCCTCGTTCTCACCTGTATTGCCTTAAATTTTTTTAAGAAGAGGAACAAAATAGTGAATTAATTTAAAATTTGACAAACAATTCAACTTTAGACAAGTTGGCTTGGGTAAGACATTTATAGTTATTTTTATGATACCAATCGATACGAAAAGAAATTAGTTTTGGTATTATTTAAAGCGCCATTATTTGAATTAGTTATTAATGTTCACGCATTTGCAAAATCCATTTTATTGTGCGAACGCTGAAATCTATCATAAATTCTATTACGAACGTCACTGTTTCTATTAAAACTTATTTGGCACTCGCAAAAAAATCATTTCTTCATTTGATTCGCCAATCCTAAATTTTATTAGTGGTTGAAAGATAGGTATATAAAATTGTTGTAAAACCTGTTTGCAGCTGTCTTAAAATTTTGCTAGTGGAAATGTTCGTATGCAAATATACATATTTTTTTTTAATTGTTATTTTGCGCTGTCTACTTGTCTTAAAGACATAATATAAGTTTTGTAATTCCAGTTTAAACTAGAAATAATTTTCTTAGTGTGTAAAATGAAAGTAGTTTATTCAGAAGTGTAAATTATTTTGTTTGATTAATCAGTGGCGTAGATAGCATCTAAAAAAAAACTTTGGAACTGATCACATTTAGGGATGAGCTCAAACTCAGACTTGGGTCGGTTGATGAACTTTTCTCTTCATAATAACTTTGAAAACATCTTTGGTTTTTTTCTTTATAATATGATTAATTCGGTAGGGTTTCAGTTTGGTTCGGTTTACTGAAGTGAGCATTTTATTATTTTACGCGACTTTTAATTCACATCAGGTATTGACTTTTTAAAACATACATTTCATTTTTGGAATTAATATAACAACATTAGCATAATTAGCGTTGCAAATTAGTTACTTAATTAATTTTCGCGATTTCTACAAATTTTAAATTATTTATTTATTTTCGCCTAATATTGGTTATTTAATTGGCAATTACGGAAAGTTTAAAAGTCAAAGCGGAAACCCAAAATTTGTTGAATTAATCAAGAATCTCACTATGGAACTTGTACTAGGTGTCCAACGGTCGGAGTGCGAAAACAACTAAAGGACGACGAATAATGACGAACCCTCGTAAACGACAAAAGCTCGAAGAAGTAGATCGTTTTTATCCGATACTACATCCAGATTATACGGAACCAACTCCCCTCACCGAAGTTTACGTGGACACAATAATAGATTTAAAACACACTTCCAAGATAGTGTTGGAACTGAACGCCACGTTTCCTATTCCAGAATTGAATCATTTAAAGAGGATAAAAAAGGCTGAAGTTTTATTGCACCTTTGCGAATCCGACCTAGATCCCGAACGAATCTATTCGGTCCTCAAAGAAAGAGGATTCGACATTTCGGTTTTTGAAAATAATCCGAAAAAAGTGTACGTAGCGAAAGTACCTCCAAAAACACGTAAGCAATACGAAGTTGTTCATCAGCTTTGGCCTTGTAATTTTCACAGTAATAAATACTTAGAACGATTATGCAACAACGAACTTTTTGATGCGAACGAAATCGAAAATCATGTTACGTATATGAGGGTAGCTTTGGAAGTTGGAAATTTAATGAGGAGCGGTGTTGGGGTGGTAGTGGTTGATCCTAAAATAGATTCGATCGTGGCCGTTGGACACGACAGTCGAAAGAATAATCCTTGTCAACACGCAATTATGGTAGCCGTTGATAACGTGGCCTTAACCCAAAACGGAGGAGCTTGGAAGACTCCATCAACGAAAATGTCTTTACGTACAAATCTTAATCTAAACGGAATATATTCGGAATTACTACCGAATTTGCGCGAAAAATATCCTCAAATTAAATTTGGGGCGTCATTTTACAAAACCAAGTCAGAAATTGACAATCCGCGGAAGGACCATATTTATGTACGGGTTATATCGTTTACGTTACCCGAGAACCTTGTGTCATGTGTTCTATGGCTTTGGTTCACAGTCGAGCCAAACAGTATTTTTGGTGCAAAAAATCATAAAGGCGGGCTTCACACTTTATGCCAAATTCATACAGTTAAGAATCTCAACCATCACTACGAAGTATTCGGGGTTTGCTAGAAGACGAGTGTGAAAATTTATTGCGTACAAATACAATTGTCTAAATTAATAAATAAAAATAACTGTTTTTGTTCATTCCGAAAGAATGAGTTGTCTGATTGTTTTCTCGTTATAACTTGGTATTTTCCGTAACATTTCAAAAATGTGATTAGGTGGTACCTACTAGATCTTGTTTATCAAAAATAGTTAGACCGTTACACAGTCGGTGAATGTTTTCGATAATCGGGACTGTGATTGTTTTCTTTTAATTTTGGTCGGTAAGTAAATTAAAGGTGTATGTAAGAAAATGCATGTCAATCTTTCAATATTACATCAGTATACAAATACTAGTTAAAATGGAAACGAAAAACGCTTACCGCTATAATTAAATATGAATAATTTAGACGCGTTTAAAACCTGTAATTATGTGGCGATCTCCGATTTAATCATAATTATCGGAAATTTGAGTAAATTACCTGCATAACATAAATACGTAATTTTAATAAATAATGTGTTCTGACGACATTGTTTAAATGTAGATTATGTTCGTCTTTGTGTGGTGTTCGTAAACGTCTCGGAAATTTCATTCAATTGCGCGTTGTTAAAGCAATTAACAGTTTAAGAATAATAATTAGTTTTGTGATACACTGGGTAAGGCAATTATTCTTAAAAACGTGTTTGCTACTTTTAATATATTTAGATATTGTTTTTTTCTTTGGAAAAACCCTTCATCATACGTTGTATAATTTCGGCAGAAAATTGACTAGGTACTCCAATTAGGTTTCTTTTAGTTGTCTAACTCGTTAGTTATCGTTCTCTGATTTTTGTTTGGTGACCTTAGAATGATTCTATAAAAAGTTCAAAAGGAATTTAGTCTTGTTTTCAATCTTGACTGGATTAAGAGAAAAGTGTTTAATTAAAATTTAAATTATGAACGTATTTATTTCAGTCTTGTGCAAAACCTGAACGTACTGTACCTGGTACGTAACTTTTTATTTTTACTTTGTATTCATTAATTAAAACTTTTCAACGAGAGTTGACCATCTTGCTGAATTTGAAGAACATTTTTTCAGAATTGCCGTAAGTACTTACGCACGTTTTGACTAATGTTCTTCAATTGTAATCTCACCAATAAAATAATACGAGATTGCTGTGGTTGTTCCTTTTCCTGCAACATGAGGAGAAGTTTAAATGTGATTTTTCTAGTCTCACGCATAATCTGGACGGGCGCTCTTACTCCCCTTCTGTTATCCGCAATACAGTACTTGAAAGTTTAGATCAGTGGTGGCGCCCGCCATGCCATTTGTTCGACCCGTAAAAAATTTTTTAACACAAAAATCTGAAAATTACTAGAAATGTATTTCTTTTGGAACCAATCTAATAGTTATTAATAAATATCAATTATTTCAAATATGTTTCTCACCACTGCCAGCAAGCAAGTTCATGATTTTATTTTTGGCTCTTGAGCATTACTTTCGAATTTACCCAACAAACAAAATCGTTGCGGCCGATAGATGGCCGTTAGGCACCTTGCCGGAAGCTACATTATCGGAATGATGCTATAAATACTGTTATGGTCCGGCCTCCAAATGTCCCCCTGGCCTAATTTCGGTTGTGACCACCTGTCGCTTTATGCCGGCTGTACGTATTTGTTGGTACTGTTTCATAATCTGACAGGTTTCGAAATGGTATCCTATATATGTCATTTCCATCATAGGATCGGAAGGGTAAATAGAGAAACAATTAATTTCATGAAAGATGAGAAAAATGAATAAAACGGGTACAAGAATTTTGAAAACCTAAAATTACCAACGTAAAATAGACGTTTCAGAGAGCATATTTTCGAAGAAAAATGCGTATTGTTTTTTAAAGATGGAAATAGTGACTTCGCAACCAACGCCGTTGACCCCGATCAAATGAAATGACCCCGATCACATGAAAATAACTAAAATTGATTAAAACGAAACGAAACTATAGTTTAGTTGTAATAAATGTAACCTGCCAACCAACATCGTTCACCCCGATCACATCTACCAACCAACACCGTCGTAAAAGATCTACTTAGTACATGGGCTTCCTTCAAAATGTATATAGAAATGTTTGATTTTTAATTTTTGAAGTCTGAAACTACCTAAATACAAAAATATCTTCACAAATTTATTTATTATTATTTATCTATATTTATTAACAGAAGTGTAGCTTCTTGTTGTTTATGTACTTAGTGCGAGGTAAAGGGTCATGCACGAAAGTTTACCCATTAGTCGTATATGGTAAACCGAAGTGATATGAAATCTAATGGTCGACTAAACCTATGTTAATTTAAATCAAACGCCCTATTGCGCTTTTGATCGTTATCCCAACGTTTCGAAAAAGCTTCACAACTTTTTATTGAGTTATTGAATGTTTTTTTTTTTTCAATTATTGCTGCACATTTCAAATATATTGCAGTTTATATACAAGGTGTTACAATATTAAAAAAATACTAAAATTTTTTTAGATGGATAACCCATTTAGTTTGATTTTATTTGTTATCACTTTTAGAGAAATCGTTTTTACTTATTTGTCATACTTTTCTTGCCCGAATTTCAAAATGCAGGGGTCTGTTTAAAAATTTGTACTTTCAAGCTTAGTCACAACAACTAACATTGATTGATCACGCATGTTTTAAATGTTTATACAACAACCAGCTCAGTCGCATATGCCTACTGCGATTTTTTGAACATGACAAATTTAAAATGTCAAAAACTAATTTAAAAAACAGTCTAACACGACTTAACAAAGGGCAAGGCGGGGCAAAACGGGTACGTAACACAAACACCCCTATTCTGGCCAAATAGGTGAACTAAAAAATTTATTTTTTCATCAAGGCATATTATTAAACTACTTGTCGTGTTGTTCGTTCTTTGTTTATTATTTAATTAAATAATTATACTACAACTAGTCTTTATATTTTATTTACGCGTAGTATAAACGTTAATACAAACTTGTACAACCATCTTGTGTTCTCCACCAAAACGTATATTCCCGTTCTGCGCACGCCTCTCACGTTCACTTACAAATTATTATGTACAGAGTAGGTCACACTACATCTCCCTTCTTAGATCTCTAAGCACATTTTTATTATCATTTATAACTACCACTAACTTACTTTCCTAAACTAACTAGTTACAATCGTAATCTCTTAATTTTAATGGGTTTTTAGTTAATCTTTTTGGTCGGACTGTTGTTTCACATTTACTAAATTCAATTTTGGGTTTTTGCTTTCTAACAGAATCTTTTATTAAATATTTTCTGTTCCGCTCCACTGTTGAGCCATTTTGTGTATTTACTTTATATGTTCCTGGTTTATTAAGTTTTTGTATTACACTACCCGGTAACCATGTTTTATCCGGTTGTAATACTCTTACTTTATCTCCTTCCTTAAATTCTTTCAGTGGTTTTGTCTTTTGTCAAAATGGAATTTTTGTTGTAATTATCTCGTTTTCAAACCGCTTAATGTCGAATCATTATTACTTTTGAATCCGGAATATTGAATTTAGGTAACAAACTTGATACATCCCTATTGAACAATAATTTTGCGGGGACGGTATATCAGAATTTATCGGAGTTGTTCGGTACTTCAGTAAGCTCAAATAAATATCTTTATTGTCAGTTTTCGAATCATGCTTTTAAAGGTTATAATACATCTTTCTACCATGCCATTGGATCTAGCGTGATTAGGGCTAAATGTGATATGTTTGATATTCCAAGATTCTACAAAGTTTCTAAACGCGTCGGAACTGTAATTTGTTCCGTTGTCTGAACGTATAATTTTGGAATACCATGCCTTGCAAATATGGATTTTAGTGATTCAATAGTGTGTAAGCTGTCAAGTTTCTCTAGGTATGCAGTTTCGATAAATTTCAAAAATAATCAATCACAATCAAATAGTTTTTCCTTTATACTGATAAACGTCCGTGCCTATCGTTTCTCAGGGTTTATGTGGAATCTCAGATAAGATTAGGGGTTCATCTGACAAACAATCAGCCACAAGTAGCTACTTACCTGATTTAAATTTGATAGTAATATCGTAATTTTGTAATTTAATTAACATTCGTTGTAGTCTTAGTGGTGTTTTAATTAGTGGTTTATTGTGGATGGCCACTAAAGGTTTGTGGTCGCTTTCCACTACAATTTTTTTTCCATATACATATTGGTGAAACCTTGTTATTGTATTATTATGTACAGAGTAGGTCACACTACACTACTGGCAGACGCTAAGAAGGCTTTTTACTGCCTAAACATTAAAAGTAACAGTTCTTTTGTTTCACAACTATTTAGAGGTTGGTACCTCGGTTATGTCATATTATGAATGTAACAGTAAAGTACCAACTTGCGAATATGGATTTTAGTGATTCAATATTAGTGTGTAAGCTGTCAAGTTTCTCTAAGTATGCAGTTTCGATAAATTTCAAAAAATAATCAATCACAATCAAATAGTTTTTCCCTTTATACTGATAAACGTCCGTGCCTATCGTTTCTCAGGGTTTATGTGGAATCTCAGATAAGATTAGGGGTTCATCTGACAAACAATCAGCCACAAGTAGCTACTTACCTGATTTAAATTTGATAGTAATATCGTAATTTAATTAACATTCGTTGTAGTCTTAGTGGTGTTTTAATTAGTGGTTTATTGTGGATGGCCACTAAAGGTTTGTGGTCGCTTTCACTACAATTTTTTCCATATACATATTGGTGAAACCTTGTTATTGTATTATTATGTACAGAGTAGGTCATACTACACTACTGGCAGACGCTAAGAAGGCTTTTTACTGCCTAAACATTAAAAGTAACAGTTCTTTTGTTTCACAACTATTTAGAGGTTGGTACCTTGGTTATGTCATATTATGAATGTAACAGTAAAGTACCAACTTGATTAGTCGAAAATAAAACATCATTATAACACTCGAGAATCTCGAAAATTTGAAAAAAACACATGAAAACTGGCAATAAATTCTTGAAGAAAAATTAATATATTTCACTTGGAGTTAAAAAATATAATTGTTTTGCTTAATTTGCGGTCTCGGTAGAAAACTTTTAAGCTCAACAGTTATATTGTTTTACTCCTAGTAAAATAATCTACTATTTGTTTTTAGCGAATTGTTTGATATACTGGGTTCCCCATATTAGACTACACAATTTAAAAGTCGAATAAAAACTTCATAATCAAAGTAAATTAACTTTTTAATCGTTTAACTGTGTGGGATTTATGACTAAAGTAAATAACAATTCCCACCAACAATTCTGGAGCTGAAGAAGCAGATTCGAAATGAAATTGCAGGAATAAATGAAGAGTTGCTTCGCCGAGTGATGATACATTTTGAACTTAGAATTCAAAAAATGCATTGAAGTCAAAGGAGGGCATTTGGAAGACATGATCTTTAAACTTGAATTGTTATTTACTTTAGTCATAAATCCCACAGAATAAGCTACATATTAGTCGATTAAAAGTTAATTTAGTTTGATTAGAAAGTTTTATTCGACTTTTAAATTGTATAGTCTAATATGGGGAACCCTGTATATATTTATAGTATTTATATCCCAAAACAATTTAGGTAAACAATAGGCATGGCAGAAAAAAATGTATTCTTAAATTTAATCAGATTTTCTTATATAGTATTGTCATAGAAAGGTAGTGACAAAAACCAAATTATACTAAATTCGAATATCGATTTTTATTTTAAAAAATACAAAATTGATAAAAAGTTACTGGCAGTTTTCACAAACAAGCTCAAATTCGTCGTCATCACTATCCACACAAGCACAAACATTGTGTGCCGACTGTAAACATGCTGAACAATGAATCGAACCTTCCACTGATCTGGACCAAAATTCACAGCAGTAAAGACATGCTACATCATTGGTTTCATCAGATGACGACTCAGAATCTTCTTTATTTTTGGCTAACTTTTTAGACTGTTTTTGGTTCTTTGATACAATCTTGCGTATTTTACTATCAGCACTAACGCTTACTACCGTTGTTTTCTGAATTTTTATCAGCTGCTTTTTCAAGTTCTTCCTTGTTGCTGCTAGCGGAAGGAAACGGTTTATTTGGCGTTTCCCATGAAGAGCAACCTAGTACAGGATTTAAAATATTACTAACTAATACAGCTGGAGAAGAATAACTTTCTTTCCTTTTACTATTTTCTGCCTAGGAGAAGAAACTGATTTGGAAATGATATTTTCTTTTGGGGTGCCTGGTCTGGTTTGGAGAACAACTTAGCCTTTTATCGGAAGAAAGATCTTGAAGTTTCCCAAAAAGCAACCTGGTATAGGATTTAAAATGTCACTTACTGATCGAGTTGGAAAAGAATAACGTGTCTTTCTTTAACTGCTTTCTATCTAGTAAGAGAAAGTGGTTTCAAAATTAAATTTTATTTAGGTTTCTTTTGTAAATCAGTGGTAACTGCAGGTAAGAAATCTTCAGCAAAAATATTTTTATCGGGAGGAAAAATTCCAGTTTTTGCGAAAGCCGTTTACCGCGGTTCTCATAGTTGCTGCGTTAAGAAATCCACTACCAAAAGGGTTGAAATTGGAAATATAGTGACCACTTTCCCTAGATTAGATCGAAGCCATGTTCTGACTTAGTATAGTAACTAAATGGTTTCATAAAGGAAACATCTAATGGTTGAAGCTTATGGCTAGTGTGCGGTGGAAAACATCATAATATTACACTATTTTCACGTGCGTGCATAATGAGGTTAAGGTTTTTAGTATGAGTTGCATGGCCATCTAATAACAGGAGCACTGGTTTTCCTTTGTTGCTTTAGAAAATTCAACAAATCGCTCAAACCATCTTAAAACAACTCGGTTGTTACTCATCCTGAGTCACTGACTTCAACAACTGAACTAGGCGGTAAACCTAACTTAAAGCCTGTTGTTTTCGCTTTCTCGGAAAAATTAGCATTGGTGGCATATATGCTCCAGCAGCAGAGAAGCAAATTTCAGCGGTTACGGTTTCTCCTCGCTCAGCGGAAGTTTTCCTTTTAAGACTAAAATTTTGGTATGGCCCTTAGGATATACAGTCAAGCCAGTTTCATCACAGTTGAAGATGCGATCGCCACCTAGCTTATATTTGTCTAAAGTTTCTAATAAAAGTCCGATAAATTGTGAGACAGCCACTTTATTGAAACCCATCGCCCGAGCTCCTGAAGTCGCCTCTGGTTTTCAAAGTCGGATGACATTTCAGAAACACCTTGCATCTAATCTTTTCCAGCCATTTCGTACTAAAATTATGCTTACACTGATTTTGAATAGCTAATTGATAAGCCAAACGTCAAAAATCAATCAAGGTTAAACCAAACAGTCTTGCTTCTATAGATTTTAAATATCCAACCAGTTCTAGCTTTTGTACTTTTGAAAAAACGCAATGAAATTTTTCCAATGATTTATCAACAGTAAAATCTTCTTGATTATTTCTTTTTTCTTAACATACCTTTCCAGTGTTGTTTGGGGAACAGCATATTGCTCTGCGACCCTTTTATAGCCCATTTGACCAGTAACAACAGCATTAACTAGCTTCATTCATGGATTCGGTAGACCATTCCTGACGGTTCGTTTTACGGACGTAATTTCTTACCATCTAAAAAAATGCTAACTTAGATGCGATATTTAACGGGGCTGAACGAATGAGGGTTTACAGTCACGTAGTTTATTTATTTATTCATATGGTACATTATTATTATTATTATCAACTTATGCTTGAATAAAAAACTATTCTGGTTTAATTACAAATAAAACAAAAAACAAAAAAAAGTACATATAACACGTCAAAGAGGACAGTTTAGTGAACATATCGTGTGTTAATACTTTTGTAGAATTCAGCAAAATACATTTTAAAATGCACTAATGTACAGGTAGTTTTATTTAAGTTTGAAATATTGAACCACCGCCGTATCTAAACACTCAAATTTTTGGATTTTTGTTATATTTTGCATATTACCGGTTAGCCAAAAGTGTACTTTAGAGAGGCAAATTTTAGTTTTTCTAAAATAACTTCAAAAAGAATTTTTATATATTTTATATCTGTTTTGTTCCTGATTTTAGTATTATTAAAATAAATTTCAATAATACTGAAGATTTCATTATACAGAGCGTCCCACAGCGTTTTGGCAGTCCAACATATCGAAAACTGTTTAGATGACAAGTATGAAATTTGGTAGCTATAAAGAACTATCAAAATTCATCTTTATTTTTTCCTTTCATTTCCGGCCATGTAACCTCAATTATGCAATTGTGATAATCATTACCTGGATAGGTATAGTTAAAAAATTTTTTTTATTAAAACATAATTATCAACTTTATGCTATTACCTATGTTACCTATTTCAATAAAATAAACCTACATAGATTTTCAATTCTTGGAATATTTACAAAAATATTTATTTTACACAACTTTTTTGAAATAAAAGTTTGCAATTTAATTACACACAACTTTTATTTAAAACTATTTTTTGATTCGATAAGTAATTACTGAGATATGACAATCACGTGACAGTAATTATTTTAATCTCCAAAAATATCATTCATACAATAAGTTATTGCAAATTTTATTGACCATAACTTTTATTTGAAATATTTTTTTTAAAAGCACTTTCGTTACTCTTTTACTCGTTTATTAGTATTGGAACGAGTTATGCACAAAACCTTTGTTTGTTGTTAATTTAATTCACAAAACTTTGGCTTAAATAATTTTTATAATATCGAAGTTTTAATTGGAGTATAGCCAGTTCCCAGTTTTGAAGTTGAATTAAAAAAATTATTTTTATATACAATTTAAATAAAATTTTCTAATCTTATTATGCGTAAATTGTATTTAAATGATTTTATAGTACTGAAGCAAAAAGCGAGAAAAAGAGTAACTTCAAAAATTGTATATACCATTTTTGGTACGCAATTTAAGAGAGGTATATTATTGTTTTTTTACAATTATTACATAAGTAACTTTAATGAACATTTTTGAGGTAACTTACTTATTTGCGGCTGCAAAAAAAAACTTTTAGTTACTCATATGCCATTTCGTGAAATCAGGTGGAATCGCGGAAAATTTTCGAACAGTAACAGTTTTACATTGACATACTTTTAATAAGCGGGTTACCAATACAACTTTGATTTAATTAATACTTATTAATTTAATCATTTAACTTGACAGAAAGTGAATGAGCACATAAAAACTTAGTGTGAATTACAACTGTAAATATTTTTTGACCTTTCTTGGATATCCTGTACAAGGCCTTCAACACTCAAAACGGCTGAAAAAAATTAATTTACAGCCTTGATGATTTACGAATAACTATTTATTTATATAAAAGCCTATCGTGAAAACTGTTGGAAGTTATGTTATCTA
This sequence comes from Abscondita cerata, assembly GCA_030710515.1. Classification (NCBI taxonomy): domain Eukaryota; kingdom Metazoa; phylum Arthropoda; class Insecta; order Coleoptera; family Lampyridae; genus Abscondita; species Abscondita cerata. The sequence continues at coordinate 50,356 of JALBCR010000393.1, forward strand.
CAACTTTTATTTAAACTATTTTTTCTTAAAATTTTTTTGAAATTTTATAAGTTGTGTTTTTGCGATTACTTACAAAAATATAAAATTGTGTGTAAAAGTACTATATAAGTTTAACGACACTTTCATTATTAAACGATTTTTGTTGAAAACGATGCCGTGCAACCTATCAATATGAACGCTCAAAACAAAGAAAAGACGAAATCGCATGCGTTCATCTGTGGTAGTAACTGTTTCCAATTGCAAACATTAGTTCTGATGTAGTTAAAATATTGTATGAGAGGTGAATTACTTTTAAGTAAGCTTGATATATTGGAAGTTTCACGCGTTAATTGGAAATATTGGATAGGGAATAGAATTGCCAGAGGGATTAAGAGAGTTTTAAAAGGTCTTACTTTTCTTTAATCTTGTTTCACAATCACGGGTCGATTAATGCTACAAAAGATAACCGAATTATTCACTTAAAAAGGCAAGGGTGTCATGGACTTGCACTATGTATCTGAAGTTAGGGAGAATTTTCTTAGATGAAAATGAATAATGAATGGAAGAGAGAAAACGAATTTGATAAAAGTCAGCAATACACGGAAGATATATCGTGCAATAGTAATTTTTTATTGTTTTATTGCGCAATTGTTAACGATGGACGTTGGCCAAGTATGAATAACAAAATGGAGAGAAGAAGAACCGTAGGTAATGAGTCGCAGTCTATTAGAACTGTTTCCTATTCTTTAGGAAGAAGTTCCTATAAACCACAGTTCAATAGCCCAGAAAGTTATGGTATAAATGATTCGTCAAGTTCGTATGAATTAATATAAATAAAATTAAATACAAGCAATAAACTACGGAAAATCACACTTATATAATCGAAGAATTGAGGTTTTGCGGCCTTCTTGCAGGATGTTCAGTGTCGAAAGGGTAATCGTAAGTTGCAAACTACTAGTTATCATAACGTTTTCATCATGGCGATGACTTGAAAGTCTAACTTCTATCAGTTTAGAATCTGATTTGGCTTTTAGTGGTTTATCTTGAACTTTCCGCTTTTTTTCAAGATTTCCTATTTTTGAAGTCTTCACTCTATCTCCCCGTCACTCCCTTCGTCTCACCAATAAGTGTACAAAAGGACAAGTGCGGAGTTATACGTATATATGGACAACAATCACAATTTTAAAAACAAAGACTAAAAATTATTTCTTCGTCTTTTATCATCGATTTTACTAGTAGCATTGGATGCTACTAGTCTTCAAACTCAACGTGGTTAATTTTAGGGACTCTAATGAGTGTAAAACTATTTCTTTCTACTTAGGATTATAAAAATATAATACACGTACAGGTACAGAACGTTCATCAATGTCCGAACGATTTTAAACAGCTAGTATTTATGACGCCATTGATTTTTCAATGCTTACTGTCCCGTCTAAATATGAAAGCAAAACTAAATCACGTTGATTATGGTTTCAATAGTTGTCCGTATCCTTTTACGTGCATTTAATGTTAATAGATCAATCTGTTGTTGCGATTCTATCAGCAATAAATTTTTTGAAATTATTTTCCCTGCTTTTATGAATGTTTTGTGAATTTGTACTGCAAATTGAGTGTAGAATCGCAGGGTTTTTCTGCACATAAATATACTTAAGTAAAGAGGGTTCCATAAATGTGTCAAAGTACTATTGTAATGTACATTTAGTGTAAAATACCATGCGATTGGTTATTGGCAATTCAAAAATTACTTAGAATATTTTCCGGGGTTACAATAACTTTGGTGGGGTTGTATATGCAAGTTCAAATAAAGCAAATAATACATGCAAAATTATCAAATAAAATAGATTGATTTAACTTATTACACAACTAAATTGACCCGTAGTAATTTTAAAAATAGCTTGAAATTGTTTCGAGTTTCACATTACGGAATTAATTTTGTCTGTGGTATTTAAAAATGTTTAGTTTAAAGAAAAAAATTACATTTAGCATGTATTAGACAATAGTTATTTTCATCTTGCAAACCGCGCAAACTACTTCGAAAATAATTGCCCTTAATTTAAACTTGCTTAATTGATTTTTTTGTTGCGCTTAATTTGTAACCACAAAGTCGTTTTGTATTGTACATAACATTTTCTTATTATGAATACAAAAATAGTATTGAAAAAACTCCTATTGGTTACCAAACCGAAAATACTTAGTCCCCCCCCAACCACGAACATACAAATTTTATTACGTGCAAAATTAAGTGCTAATTAAGTGCTGTAATTTGAAATTTAATGCCCTTGCTTTTCGGCGTAAATTTTTAAATTTAATGAGAGGGGAGCTTAATATTAAGTTACACCCCCCATATTAAAACAACTTATTATAAATACATACTTTTTAAAACTAATTATGTAAGAATTAGGTGCGAATTAGGTGCTCCAAGATCGAATAAACCAAATTATTTAATTAAATTAATTAGATATATTATTTGCAAAAAATAACTTAACACGTAATCAAATCGTAACCGAAATATATGTTAAAAAACTAGGTATGGTGTCAAACAACTCGTCTTTTACTGCAGCTTCAAGATTTCTAAACCTCGAATTAAGTGCTCGTCCGGGTCATGTAAAGAAATGACTTGGCTGTATAAGCCTGCCAAGAGAGAACACGTGATAAAAAATTAAGTGTTTTCACGAGTATGGTGTCATATTTCATTTTGATACGTTTATCAATAACACAGTCCTTCTTGGTACAGTTTCTAGAATGTGTGAATTTGTTTGCGCTGAAATTTAGTCTGATTTAGAAATTGCTCCAGCGCGTCAGGTTTTTTTAAAAATTTTAGCTAAAAAGGTAAAAAATTGCTATTTTAACTATTTTTGAGAATTTCTTTTGAGAACCAAGTTTTTTTGTTTCATTTTTCAACAATTAAATCGCATAGTACTACTGTTTGGCTTTAAAATTAATTTCAAATTATTTTACGATTTTTGAAAACACAGGGGTTCTTGAGGTCGCTAATTTCGAACTTCAGAAATTCAACCATAAAGGCATCTGATCAGCATACGTAAGTTCAGGAGAATATCCAATTAAGGCAAGATCAAAAGAAGATTTGGCCAGTTAGTTAGTAATACAATTATATGCATTTGTGGAAAATTGAAACAAAAAATTTGGGTATCAAAAAAGTTCATACAAATATTTAAAATACCTAGGTAATCATTTTGACTTTGCAAACGAAAAATTTTAGCATCTTGACTATAACTGTTACAGTGCCAACAATGGCATTTCCTTTGCTATGTATTGTTGAACTGTATAAAATTTTCTTTGTACTGTCTGTTATTGCTTTACAATATAACGTATTCTATGTTTTTAATTGGAAATTATGTATTGTTATATTCTGAATCGAACCACTATGAAAACTTTACATTTCGTAGTCATAAACCACTAGAGAAAATTTGTCATCTGCAGAAAATCATTTCGTTACTAGTAACGGTATATATACCCCAATTGACTGAATGTAGTTGCAAAAGCTGATTGGTTGCTCGTTTTGATTTGAAACTGACATTGACTTATCTAACCTGAAAATCTGTCATAACGATGTCTACACTTCAAATTGAAAATTAAACTTCATAATTATTGAGAATAAAAAATGTTTGGTAATCATGAAAACAGCTATATTTTTAATTGCCAAACTAACAGTTAAATCTTAAATTAAATTTTGATAAAACTCAGATACTACATTCTGGTCGTGGAAAAGTATAGTGTATTACTTGAGGTTAAAATCATGTTTTATTGCTCGTGATTATCAGCGCTCGGGCTACCACCCTCGCGCAGCTAACACACTCGCATAAAAACTGTGATTTTCTCCTCGTGTAATACAATATACTATTGTATCTACATTACATTAATGGCGTTTGTTCGTCTTTCCACCAGGATAAATGAAATCGGATGAATAATTATATACAATGAACGTGTATTGTGTTGATACATATTTAGTTTCTATTGTGCTTGTTTAACTGTTTGACGTTGACCTGGAGAGGTACCTTTTAGCTTTATCAAAATTGACCCTTTTATTTAAAACCAATTAATGTTTAATTAAATTTACTTTATTTACATGCTTGTGTCTACGCTCAGAAGCGAAATCCTCGCGGCTTTTTTAATGTTCTGAGGTTAACTGAGTTACCTTGACGCCATAGTTTTGGCTGTTTTAAGCGGTAATTTTAAATAATTTGAATAATTTCTTGTAGGTTACACAACTTACATTTCATTTTTTTACAGAATAATACTTACTATACTTGCACCAGTATAAATACAAACATTCACAATACTATACTTTACACAGAATTTTCAAAATAGCCCTTTTTGACATATAAGTTATACAGTTTAAAGTAAGGTTGACAGTAAACCACCAAGCAATGGTTACTATATATAGTATTAAATTTTTGATCACGCGGATAAGTGGGAGTTTCGCTTCTCTTTTCTCTTACAAGTTCCAAGTTCTCTTACGAGTTCTTTAATATACCATACCTCTAGAAGCACCTAAGTTTTTACGCAGTTTCAGTTAGTTTTAAAAATGATTTATGCCGAAAGGCACGAACACTAAATTTGAAATGGTAGCACTTAATTAACATCTAATTAGCACTTAACTTTGCACGTAATGAAATTTTTATTATTTATTGTTGGGGAGGGAGGGTAACTTAATGAACCTATATATTTTGATTGTCCTTCCGTATGTAAACACGACATCTAAAGAGGTCATAGGCAGATTTTTATGAAACTTAAACTTGGTATGTAGGTGTCATGTATAAAACCGGCAAACCTCTTAGTTTTTGGGCATAATGCGTCGAGTCAACAGTGCCCTGAACCTACATAGATTTTACTATTTTTGGAATGTTATAAAAAGTTTAGTCTCAGAATGCCAAGGCATGTTTTATACGTTAATAAAAATTAACTGATATTTTCTTTCGACTTTCTGTTACTAACGTCATTTTGATAACATAATATATTATGTAATTATAATTCGTACTTATACTGTACGTATTTTAATTATGTTTTGATTCCTTCAGATTCAGACATAGTTTGTGTACCTTAAATTTAGGTTTCAAATTCTGACTTTAATCGTTATTGGGGAAAATATTTTCTTTAAAGTCATATAAGCACAGGTAGTGTTTGCGTATAATAGGTAGAATTAATTTTTTTATTATATCTTTCTGATAGTTATTAAAGTTAGTAATTCTCATGGAAAAAATATACTGATAAGATTTGTTACCACTAGTTTCTAATAAACATTTACATTTTGTATCAATTTTCAACATTCGACGTTGTGATGTTGACATGCATAGAGCGGAAAATATTATATTGATATTTTTTTTGTGCAAAAGTAAGATTAGTTACGTTATTCGTTGAACGTCAGCGTTTATTGGTGCTAATTAAGACAATAAGTATAGAAATGTGTTTGCTTTTATATTATTGCAATGTACATTTTTTAAACAGTATATGATTTTATTTCTTGCGTTATTAACGAAAATGTTTTTTTAGGATTAAACGGGGACAGTTGAAGAAGAAGAAGAAGACGGAATCTTTGACACAAACTACACACAATGACCGACAATACTGACTAAATTTGTAGACTTTATTAATTGATATTAATTTAAAAATTCACGAGGTCGCAATAAACAATTCCATAACCATTTCGCCGCAATTATTATGTTTAGCTTCGATTCAAGACGTTCTTATAATGGAACATTGTAAATTAAAGTTAATTTAAACATCATAAAGTTGTTTCGTTGAACGGTTGCTACTGTGAAAACCGCGTGCGCGCGAATTTATTTTCAAAATCTGATTAGATGATTATAGCGGAATTATATTCTTATTATATAGCCAGTTCCTCGGGATTGTTTATTCGTGAAAGTGAGATTTTGCCCAAATTTAAATGCAGTTTATATTAATTTACGAAGTTTGCCTTAAACGGCTTAACAATTAATTCTAATTTGAGAGTTGGTTGTGCAAACGTGGCCTTGTGTTGCGTTAAAAACAAATTATTTGTTCGCCCTAACTAAAACTATTGTGCTAAATGGATATTGAATGTCATTATTTACAAATTAAAATGCTCAACATTCATAACGCTTTGTGCAAAGCCGTCGTCTCCAAGAAACTACAGGAATCAAGAAATTATACAATTCGTTTTTCGTTATGTTTTAAACAAATCGTGTTTTTGCTAGGCCCCGAACTAACGTATTAGTTCCGAATCGACTTTCCGATTAGGGAACAACTTGACATTAAAACATATTAATTTTGGACTTAAAAACAAATACACAAATGTATTTCTTATCACATTCGTCTCATCCATATATTTCTTGAAATTATGGAGTTTCAACTGTGCCCAAATAATCAAACGTTACAAATTTTCGCGATCGATCGTGTAGTTCATACCCAAGACTTGTGGAATATCATTAATGATACTAGCATGGACAGTAACGATGAATATTTCTGGTTGGACAAACGACCTGAAACTCGACAGAACCAATAACACCGCTAAACAGTCTTTAAAACGAAAGTTGTCCGTCACTTCTAACGAATCTCTCAAAATTAAATCCGTCAATGGTTACAAAATTTTGAGAGAAACCACTTCATTGGAGAACGCAGAAAAATCGGCAAGTTCAAAACGCACATTTGCCGAAAGTGGTAGGTAATTCAAAAACTATTATTGTCACACAATGTAAAATCATTGTTATCTAATCTTATTCTTTTATGAAAGCAAATAGCACTTGGCAAGGTCAGAAGTTTCAAAAAATTTCCATCAATAAAAATGTGTCCAAATTTGTGCAAAATAGTACGATACCGCAATATTGTTTTTCATTTTAATCTACTAGTCGATTGCGAAATTTTTCAAGTACTATAATTTGATCAAATTTTTATCAATTAATTTAAAGAAATCACATGTTTAAGTAAGATTAAAAATCGAAAAACGCTATAATTTCAGTTCTTATCAATGTTGAGTTATCTTTCTATTTATTGTTTGATAACATTGTGGAAATTCCTCGAGAAAATTAATTTAATTTATTGAGAATCAAGTGCCAACAAGCATAATTGTTCTTTACCCCTAGAATTTTGTAGTAACTATTATAATAAGCTCATTAAACTATTATATTATAAAACGAACAGGTACGTAAAGGTTATTCAGTATTAAGTACCGGTTGTATTTGTTATGCATTTTGCACACAATATAGTAATTATACGATGATTTTTTCTCACATCTATAATTTTAACCAATTTCCAGTTTGCTCGAAACTTTGGTACGTATGAGATGTGTTTACAAAATTTTATTTTTATGTAGTGTGTATTCCACAAAATGTTGAGCAATTACTGACGATTTTAACGTATTATCTGAGATAACCTGACCCTTTTCATAGTGCAAAGTTAAGACGATTTTTGAATGTTGATTTTGTGCACGTTTTTAAATCATGTTCATACATATTTACGATTTGGATGTAAGAAGCAGCGACGGTGTATTTTTAGGAACTCAAAAATTTTAGCATCTCTACGTTTCTCATTGATGAGTCTCTCCACTAAACGAAAGTCCGATCTTTGACGTATGTTTTGAGACAGACTTATCAACCGCTTATCGCGTGTCTTGTTTTTATCAAGTGTAGAATAAAGGACAGTATTTTGATGTAGTATTTACTCGAGTTTAAAATTAAATACTTATACCGACATGAAGCTGTAGCTTCAAATTCGTTCAAAACATTTTGAAAATAATTTTAATGAACTTTTTGGATATCTTCAAAGAATGGACTGCTTAATTAAATGTATGTTCTTAATACTTACTTAATTTTAATTTAACTACCGCATAATCTTATCAAAGTCAACAACTCATGCTTGTTGTACTCATACGCAAACTACTCACAAACACCAAATTATACTTAAACGTGGAATACATAGTAGATATTGCAATATTATTTCTTATATTATTTGAAAGTCTGTCAGTCGTTTGCATTGTTTCAACTGAAAATACGTTAACGTTTATTCGATAAATTTCAAAGGTTAAATGAGGGCAGTCGTATGTATATAATATCTAATTGAAAAAAAAATCGTTTAATATTGTTGACGGGTGTTTCGTGACGCAGTTTCCAATTAACTCCTGCAAGTTAATGCATCTAATCTATTAAAACGATGTGCTATTAAATATTACGTTGGGACCAAGAATGAATTTAGATCCAAAAAATTAAAAACAACTCGCATATAGAAAATAGTAAGCAACATGATTGTTTTTTATCAGTTCAAAATATTTACCGATGTGTTTTGGAGAAATTCGCCGAATTTTCATTACCACGCAATCATATTAACTACACGTGTTTCGTATACAGTAATGTCGTTTTTTGAATTTTACTCTCTGAAACTTCTTTGATCGATGCAGTGTCAAAGGTCATCAAATCGTAACGTCTTTTATCTATCCATTTTAGACTATTCAATATTTTTCAATGAAATGTATCTGAATAAATATGTTGATATTGTAGGTAGTTCCCGAATGCCGTCATGGCAGGTAGACGATATTTCCGATTTGAATGCAGATTTGGAAGGTTCGTTTGGTGGTTTAGGAGGGATTTAAGCAATAACTCTTATAACATGAGGTAAATTTGTTTTTGCGTATGAGCTATGGCGTAACAACAAAACATATTTGTAGCGAAGCAATCTTGTCTCTTCCCAGTCTTCCAGTATTTAAACAAGAAGCGCCTTCTCCAACTTCGACGGAAGCTAAAATTTACCTCACTCATCTTGCGTCCCCGTTACATCTTCGCATTCCAACACCAACGCAAATCTTAACGATGGCAATAATAACAATAATCACAATATCTTTAACAATACTTTACACCATTTACTTGGAGCATCTGCGTATTCGTCTTTGCAAAGCACCATGGAAGGTAAACAGTTCTTATATCAAAGGAGTAACATGACAATTGTTTATTTAGGTAATAACATAGTTACATCATCTCCAACGTTACCTCAAGATAACTACAATGTATCGTCTAGTAGCAATACCTTTACGGAAGATTGCCGCTTTCAATACGTACTTGCTGCGGCTACAAGCATCGCAACAAAAGTCAACGAAGATACTTTGACGTATTTAAATCAAGGGCAAAGTTACGAAATCAAATTGAAGAAATTGGGTGACTTATCCAACTATCGGGGAAAACTTTTAAAAGTAGTAGTATTCAACTCAAAATTTGGAACTAATCCAAATCTTTTAGACTATCGTCCGTATTTGTTTTCACGAACGTCGATTGCAGTACATGGAAAGGGAACAAATGACTTTGTGGCAGCAATCGAGACCTGGAGATAGAATTTTAGAAGTCGATGTGCCTTTTGTCTTACGGCCTCTGTGACGTAGTTCAACCTTCAAATACCTTAAATGTTATCGCTTTTAGTTGGGATCCAACTAAAGAAGTTGGCGTTTATATTAAAGTGAGCATTTAAATAGCTTCATAAAGAAACCATAAAATAATTGTCTTTAATTACAAACACCACGTGTTTATTTAGCAAAAATTCCGCAAATTACGACCAATTGAATTTTTATAGGTGAATTGTATCAGCACCGAATTTACTCCCAAAAAACACGGCGGCGAAAAAGGAGTGCCTTTTCGTATACAAGTCGAAACGTATCAAGCGACCGATTCCTTTGAAACTTCAAAACGACTACACGCTGGAGTGTGTCAAATTAAAGTTTTCAAACTTAAAGGCGCCGACAGAAAGCACAAACAAGACCGCGAAAAAATCTTGAAGCGTCCCGTATCTGAACAGGAAAAGTACCAACCTAGTTACGAATGCACGGTACTGAATGACGTAAGTTACTATTGAAGAAATGTTTTTCTACAAAATAATTAAAAGCTAAGAAATCAAAAATTATATTCTTCGTAGAACTAATTTAAGTATTTGAATTTAGTTTTTTTTATATTCAATGATAGGAAAACACAATTGCTAATTAAGATTATTTATAGATTCCTCTGGACGCGGTAGTTTCGAGTCCTCATACCGAATCTCCTACAGCGAATAGGCCTTACTCACCAGAAAGGTAGGGCATGAAGATTTTCACTGAAAATTGTTAACTCTTGATACATCTATTGACTTCTCTCTTCTCCGAACAAGTAATTTATTAATCACGTTAGAAGTTCATTTCAATTAACTCCAAGAAGAGTTTATATTTTCTATAGTACTTACATCTCTATAACTTTGTATACATTGAATTTTAATTTTACATTCACGCTTCAATTAAGTATATTTGTCATCATTCTAAGTAATTTTGAATGAAGAACGTTGAATTCACAATCTCACACGCCGATTGATGACAACATTGAAAATAGCAGATACAATTAATAATAAGCAATTTGTTAATTGAAGAAAAGAAGACATAAAAGATTGCAGAAAAAAGCTAAACGAAACATGTGTTTCAACAACTAAGCTGTCATCATTTATTGATATTTGTTTTTGTGCAGTTTTTGACGTTTACTTTTCTTCAGGTAGACGTTATTAATGGTATTGAAAGAGCAGTACGGAAAATAGTATGCGCGTTGTTAAGTTTTCTTTGCACTTTTAATACCTTTATCTCTTTCCCGTGCCAATGGACTTGTTTGTAACAAGAATTGAAGCTTTTAACTTCTATCTTTAAAACACAGTTTTTAGCGTTTCTATGAATCTCGCGATAGGAAGTGCACATTTTCTTTCATATGTAAAATTTTTGAAATTTCCTTAAAGGCTTAAAGGCTTAGCAATCAGAAAGGTCTTGAAATTTTAATAGAGACGTTGCTTGCTAGCTTTTATATGAAATCACCAAAACCAGAATAAACAAAGCCGCTAAGTTTGGTTGAAAGAATTAAAATTTAAAACTGTAGGATTTTTCATAGAGCGACGCATTTTATTTTTTAATTAAAAGACTTGTGGATTATCATTTTGATTTGAAATGAAAGTACAATCGATGCCATTATTTATACCACATCATTCAAACGTCTGTCGCGGAAGGGCTGGCACGGTAATACGGTGGACCCAATTTTTCATGAGTCGAGACCGAAATACTAGAAATTGCGTTTGATGTTAGCCTGCAACTCTTGTAACATTGCTAACTTCATGAAAAGTCCAAAGGGGTGAAATCTCACGAACTAGGCGCTTATTGCTGAGATAACTTGCTCTGTGAAGTTGGTCTTCAATAGTTCCATAGTGTCGTAATTTGCATGGCACGTTGTTGAATCGTGTATCTTTCCATGGTTAAATAACATATAGACTGACCTTTTAAAACCTGAATTGCGAATCTTCACTCATGCGAGAACACCGGCGTGCGTAGACTTTTGTATTAGGTCGGACCTCAAAAGACGATACTGTTTACTGTTAGTAAAAATGAATTTTAAGCAATACTTAACAAAAAATTAAAAGCATTAGATGGGGGCATAAAAGTCGGAATGGTTTTTTGCATTCAATATTTCTAAACCCGGGTGTCTCCAAATAATCCCATCCGCCCCTTACTTCCGTAAATATTGATGTCACCGAAAATTTACAAATTTAAAGAAAACATTTCTTTTGACGAAAAGTAAGATTGGTGCATTGGAAGCGACAAGTTGACACCAAAAATGAATGATTTCATAAAACAGTATTGATGGAGGATTGACACGGCGCCGGCGCGACGTCGAAACTGAATATCGTGAAGAGAATAAATTGCAAGAGCAATATCTCTGCCCGGTTAAGAAATTTTAAAGAACTCATGCACGTCAATATTCGTAAGCAGGCTTAATAGGAACGGAAATCCAAAAACTCACATGACGACCTGCAACCCTTATATTTAAAGGCGCGTTTGGCAAAAGTAGGCGAAGCTCACTAACTTATCCAGAGTCACGACTGTTACAACTTTTTCATGATCACGCGTCGACTAATGCTACATAGGTTTCTTGATGACCAAACTATAAGGGTCTCCTTGACTTAGATTATGTATGGGACGCTAAGGAGGACTTTTTGATGAAAATGAATAATGTGAATTTGGAAGAAAGAATGAATTAGATATTTAGAGTTCCCATAAAGTCAGCAGCACGGAATATAAGATTATTGTTTTATTAGTGATGTTTTGTTACAAAATTTATGTAATGCGTAATTGTAAACGATGCATATTTCCTCGTGAAAAACATGGCCACGCATGAATAACAAAATAAAAGAAGGAGAACGTAAAGTAATGACCCGTGGTCTATTGGAACTTCATCCTCTTCGAGGAAGAATCATAGTATAGGTAAATGTGGACACCGACCGGAAAGTCAACGGTTGGTAAATTGATCCGATGAGTTAAGAAACTGTAACTTATCCAGTGATTTTGTGGTTGTGGTATCCTACACTGTGTATGATGTGTATGTAAGTGCTATTATTACTGGTCACTTTTTATTCATTTGATAAGAATTTGTCAAGTAGTCAAGTTCGCGTGAATTAAAAGCGCATAGAAAAAATAAGATTAAATACAAGTAATAAACTACGGGAAAACACACTTAAACCATCGAATAATTGAGGTTTGCACGGTCGGAGTCATTATTGAAACAAAACGTCTTTCAGGATGTTCTGTGTTGAAAGGGTAACAGTAGTTGCAAACCGGTGCTTATCATAAGGGTTTTATCATGGCGATGACTTGAAGTCTAACTTTAGAATCTTATTTGGTCTTGTAGAACTTACGATTGTTTCACGTTTTTCTATTTTAAGTCTTAACCTACGGTTACTATTTTGGCACGCATCCAATGCCAATAAGCAAGTTTTCCATCTCCCCGTCGTTCCTTCTCCTATTCTTCAATGAGTGCTAAATTATATGCACAAAGGACAACAAACCTCAATTTTTTCAGTTTTTCTTTGTGAGACTGTGTGGTCAATTCAGTAATTAAACAACAAACGGAACGGATCTTTAACGTTAGGTTGGAACTTATACTGTCTAATAGTAAGTGAAGGGCCAATGGTGATTTTATTTTTTCAATTTAAAGACTTGTGGGTTAGTTATGGAAATGATTTTTATTTGAAATGAAAGTACAATCGATGTCATTATCTATGGAATACGATATCATTCAAATGTCTGTCGCAGTAGCGCGGGCACGATGGAATATGCTGGACTCATTTTTATGAGTGGAGACCGAAATACAATACCAGAAGTTTTGCGTTCGATGTTGGCCTGCAGCTTTTCTAACATTGTTGGCTGGTTGGCATAAACTAGGATTTAATGTGTAACCCCATGAAAACAGTCTAAAGGGGGTGAAATCTCACGAACGAGGCGGTTATTCACGAGTACCATTTCTGAGATAATTTACTCATTGAACTTGGTCTTCAATGAATCGATAGTGTCATAAGTTGTATGGCATGTTGTTGAACCGTGTATCTTTTTCATGGTTAAATAACATATATACTGACATTCAAATTGTGAATTGCGAATCCAACTTCATTCCTATTTGAGCAATGTTAAAAACAAAATGCGTCATCCCTATTGAAAAACCCTATGGTAAACAACGTGTCCGTGATAAGGAGGGCTACTATGGAGATTTTGGGAATCTTAAGGGATACAGATTCTGTTAAATGGGAGAAAGTTGCGTAATCGAAGACCAAAGAATGACGTTTAGAAATCTCCAAAACTTTTTCTTATTTAAAAAATGGATTTTTAAATTTTATGTATTCTTTTTGGCGTTAATATTGAACTGAAACCAAAACCGGTACAATTTCCTTGCAGCAATTTTAATGCTCTTCAACATGGAATTGTTAGATTTTCAATCCGACGTTTCGTCTTTGCGGAATTATCATCAACTTTATTTTTTAATATTGTCGAATGTTCTGATATCAAATTCTGAAAGCTCATTTTATTTCAAATTCAACGTATAACAGTTTATTTTGTTTAATTGCATTTTAGTCTTTTTTTTTTACTTTAATCAACAGTAATTTGGATTACGGACCTGTACATAGTATTTAATTTTAAGAATAAACAAGAAACTCTTTCAATTAACAGTTTATGTCATTCACAATAATCTCATCGTTGAATTGTTACAAGTGATAGTAGTAACGATTGCTTTTGCTCTTAACCCCTCATTATCCGCCGCGTCCGCTCAAAACCAGATTTCAGGCGGCCGGCGCGCGAGAAGCATTCGGGCACAAACGTAGCAAATTTATTGCTATTCGTAGGGAATTGATAATTCGGAAATGTAACAAGAATAATAAATGGAAAATATATTTGTAATATTAATTCTATTTATAAAACAAATTAAGAACAAAATGATGTTGAATAAAATGTTCTTCTTAACAAAATGGAATATTGCATACGGAGCAGAAATTTACGGTATATTTTGATTAATTTTGATTTTGATATAACATACCAAACGTTGTCTCCTTTTCTGTTTACGTTTTGGGAGGCATATCCTTTTTAGTTGTAGTAAGTTTACTTTTCTGTAGTTGAGTGAACAGGTAGATTAAATATCATCCACTACTATAGTAACAAAGTGTAGTCAACAACAGAATTTTCTGTTTGTTGCACACAGTATATAAAACTTTAGAATTTAACACCATTCTTTGAATTGTGTGTATTCAAGTTTTTGAACCACGAAAGAGTTTTGCGTGCGGCGTTGTACGGTTCAATGTCTTAATCAATGGCATCCACTGAACCCAGACTTTGATTGTAGTGCTCGATGTGTCTCGGTTTTAGAAGGGTAGATTGTATTCCTTTACTAAATCTTGTTTTTTCCACAAAGGAAGCAGGTAACTTTGTCGTCAAATGTATACGTCTCTTTTGTCTCGCAAATCCATCGCAACTAGCTCTTATGGAATTACCCTATTAGTCCTAATTGTTCCGGTAACATACGCCTTATTTTGGAATAACAATTGAGCTAATTCTTTTGACACGCACCAATTGTTCAAAATGATTCTACCTTGTCTTAGAATGTTCTGAAAAAGGTGAACCCACAATCCTGTCTGGTATACTAAAGACCTTGTGCCCGGAATATGAAATGACTATAAATATTCTTCCTGACGTAAAGGGAGAAATCTGAGGTCTAATTTTCCTCAGATAGGGATTACTGGGGCAAAGAGCACACGTAACTGAACGAAGCACAACA